>JAJIBD010004454.1:0-90278 GCA_021461705.1 Cryptotis parvus | reverse complement strand
GAGACTCACAGACATGGGGCAGAGCTGCTTGGCTCTCCCTGTGCTCAGCCTCTCATGAGGCTCCCAGGAGGGATGGCAGGTTCTAGCCCTGGCCCACCACCCCAGCAGAGCCTCACAACAAGCCAGACGACCCCCACTCCATGAGGGGCCTCCATTTCCCACATCTGGACTTTCCCCTCATCAGAACTCCACCCAGCAGACCAGCCTATCACAGACCGGCTCACCGAGATCCACCCTGCAGCAGTCTTTTTTAATCCGGCCCAGATATGCTGATCTAGAGACTCACAGACATGGGGCAGAGCTGCTACTGGCTCTCCCTGTGCCCAGCTGCTCATGAGGCACCTGGGAGGGATAGCAGGTTCTAGCCCTGGCCCGCCACCCAGCAGAGCCTCACAACAAGCCAGACGACCCCTCACTCCATGAGAGCCTCCATTTTCCACATCCTGACTTCCCCCTCGTCAGAACTCCACCCAGCAGACCAGCCAATCACAGCCCGGCTCGCGCATAGCCACTTGCAGCTGTGCAGTTCTTCAATAAATGCTGGATTTAGAAATGACTACAAGAGTATGCTACCTGCACGGCAGAGCCTGGCAAGCTACCTGTGTCATATTTGATATGTCAAATACCAGTAACAATTATAGACCTCATTCCCATGACCTGATGGAATGGTTTGAGGCTCTTTATGTTCCTGGAGCAAGCAGGTGCCCTTGGGCTCTACTTGCATGAGACAGGTCATATGGAGATGTTACTGGTGCCCGCTCGAGCAAATCGATGATGAACGGGAAGACAGTGATATAGTGACAGTGATTTGCAATATTGTTCATAATAATTCCAATAGCTTACCCATCACCACTAGTCCCAGTTCCTCCCACAAAGTCCCAAAAGTCTCTCTGGTTCAGCACACCCATAAACTCAGTACTGTGGACCACATTTCTAGTTCTGTTGCTTTGGGGCATTTCTTATTTCCTGACTGTATGTCTTAAATTCAGTGCTGTGTATCTTTAAATCCCACTTATGAGAGAGAACATTTGATGTCTGTAAGCTCCTTTTTTCTGATTCACTAAACTCAGCATATTACCCTCTAGTTTTTACCATGAATAAACATAAACGGTGCAGAGAAGCAATAAAAGAAGACCTCAAAGACAGAAGAACAGAAATACTGGAAGATGCAGCAGAAGCCGGGAAAAGCATTCGCACTGCCCGCCTGTCCTTCACCAACTATAAGACCAAGATGACTGCGCCTCCGACGCCCTGATGGATCTATCACATCTTCCAGAAAGGCAATGGAGAAGATTGTCCAGGACTTCTACTCAAATCTCTTTGATAGCCACATCCACCTGCCCACATACCAAATTCCACAAGATGGGTATATCATTCCCAACGTTCTCCCTTCTGAAATCCGACATGCCATCTCGTCGGTAAAGAAGGGAACAGAACCAGGTCCAGAAAATGTCAGACCCGAACACCTGAAGAATCTGCCGTCGGTACTCATCAATACACTAGCTCGGCTCTTCACACGCTACCTGTCCGAATGCAAGGTGCCCTCCCAATGTAAAACCAGCAGGACAGTTCTACTGTTCAAGAAGGGAGACATTCACGACATCGGCAACTATCGCCCCATCTGCCTGTTGTCCGTCATCTACAAGCTGTTTACACGAGTCATCCTGAACAGGTTTAGCAGAACACTAGATGAAGGACAACCATGCGAGCAAGCAGGCTTCCGGAAAGGATTCAGCACAATCGACCATATTCACACAGTAACCAAGCTCATTGAGGTTTGTAGGGAGTACAAGATGCCGCTCTGTCTCACGTTCATTGATTTACAGAACGCCTTTGATTCTGTGGAGACTGAAGTGGTCATCGAAGCCCTAGCCAAACAGGGTGTTCAAACCCAATACATCAAGATCCTTCGTGAGCTGTATTATGGATTCACCACCAGGATCTCACCATTCTACAAAGAAGTGATCATTAATGTGAAAAGAGGGGTTCGACAGGGTGATACCATTTCACCAAAACTCTTCAGTGCCACCCTCAAGAACATCATGCAACAATTAGAATGGGAAGGAATGGGAGTGAAGATAGATGGTCAGCAACTAAACCACCTCCGCTTTGCTGATGACATCGTTCTAATAACACCAAACATTAGCCAAGCGACATAAATGCTGGCTGACTTTGACCGAGAATGTGGAAAGATAGGTCTACAGCTGAATCTAAAGAAAACAATGTTCATGAAGAATGAACTAGTTCCTGAGGCCCCATTCACTCTCAATGGGACAAGCACCTCTGAATGCAGCAGTTATGTGTACCTAGGTCGAGAAATCAACATGATGAATGACCTAAAACCTGAGCTGTGCAGGAGGAAGAGAACGGCATGGAATGCCTTCAAAGGCATTGAAGAAATAGCTAAAAGGACAAAGAACCTCCGGCTCCAGGCACATATCTTTGACTCCACCATTCTCCCTGCATTACCATACGCCTCAGAGACCTGGGTCCTACGAAAGCAGGAGGAGAATGCTATTCGGGTCTCCCAGAGAGGAATCGGAAGAGCTATGCTTGGAATATCACGCCTCACTCAAGTGAGAGAGGGGAATCCGGAGTTCTGACCTCCGTAGCTATTCCAGAATCAGGGACGTTGTCTCGTTTGCCAAGGCATCGAAAATCAGATGGGCTGGACATGTAATGCGATTTGGAGACAACCGCTGGACTAGAGCCATTACCGACTGGATCCCAAGGGATGTCAAAAGATCACGTGGCCGCCCACCTACAAGATGGTCAGACTTCCTTGTCAAGACCCTGAAGGAACGGTTTGAGGCTCTTCATATTTCTGAATCAACCAGATGCCATTGGGCTACATTGGCACGTGATAGGGTCCAATGGA
Organism: Cryptotis parvus; assembly: GCA_021461705.1. NCBI lineage: Eukaryota > Metazoa > Chordata > Mammalia > Eulipotyphla > Soricidae > Cryptotis > Cryptotis parvus. The sequence continues at coordinate 87,400 of JAJIBD010004454.1, read as the reverse complement.
AATGTTGCTGGTGCCCACTCGAGCAAATCGATGAATAACGGGATTCAAGTGATCAAGTGATATATATACTCTTGATTGTTGTCTTCAGCAGTGATTTTCACATCTATATTCTGGCCATTCAGGCCAGAATGATAGGGTCTATATTTTCTACCTATAGCATCTGGTGCTTAGCTTGCATCCATAGTCTACATTGATTAGCTTTGAGAAAGAGAAGAAATAATCAAGGCATACATGCTCTATATATTCTGTATAACTATAGGTTAGTTACTGACTACATTTGCACTCACACTCAATAAAATTATGGAATTAAAAAAAGTATTGATATTCTGATGGAGAAAAGAAGTAATGAATAAAAAATCAAGCACAATAAAGAAAAAATGCTAGCATAAATTGATAAGATTTGTTATTGCTTCTAGAAAGAACATTGGTTCTAACAGAACTCTCTTAAGAGTTCAGTGAACTACTAAATCAAGAAAGTTATTGTCACACATCATAACCTTAAATGCATGTATTGCAATCCACAATGTGTAAGAGAGGGAAGAGAGAAAGAGAGATAGAGAAAGAGAAAGAGATAATAAACCTGCTGTAGTGGCGAGCTGGGGAGGGGGGGAATCGGGGACATTGGTGGTGGGAAATAGGCACTGGTGGAGGCATGGGTGCTGGGACACTGTATTACCGGAACCCAAATATGAACATCTTTGTAATTGTATATCTCACGGTGGTACAATAAAAATATTAAATTAAAAAAAGAAAGTTATTGTCATTTTAGAAAAATGAGAGAACAGGCGACTAACCAATGAAGGGCTTCTGTTTAGAAAATCTAAATAAATGGATTCACTGAGAATAAAAAAGAATGAAGCCCTATGGTAGTTGGCTGTGATGATCCACATAAATCACTCTATAAGGGGCATTATCAGTAGATAGGTAGTACTATGACACTTTCATCAAGAGCACATGAGGGCATTCAGGGCTCATGAGCAGTTGCCTCTCCCAACACTCATATATAATGGTTCAAATTAATAAAAGAGATTTGTTTATATTAAAGGAAGCAAATATATTATAAAGGAATTGAGGAGTTATAGTTATATCTATATTGTAATCACACTGTCTTCCCATTGTTCATCGATTTGCTGGAGTGGGCACTAGTAACATCTCCATAAGTCCTGTCACAAGGAAGTGCAACCCAAGGGCATCTGCTTGCTCAAGGGACAGGAAGAGCCCCAAACTATTCTTCAGGTCATGGAACTTAGGTCCATAATTGTTACTAGTTTTTGGCATAACAAGTAAATAAAACACGGGTAGCTTGCCAGGCTCTGCCATGTAGGTGGTATAGTCTCAGTAGAAGGCTATGTGTAATCACACATATTCTTTAAAACATGATATATGAGTAATTATATTTGAGTAAGAAAATATACTTGAGTAAAAAAGTAAATGAATGTAACAGGTTGAAAATATTTTAAAAACTATTCAATTTTATTTTTTATCTACACTTCTAAAAGAAATATCTGATACCTAACTGTTGGGGATAGCTGCCGGGTCCCCAGCAGTGTCGGGAAGCGAGTTCCCTTCTACCTCCGAAGCTGGTGGGGGAATGGATGAAGACTCAAGAGTCCAATGCAGTTTTAAAAGGCTTTACTTATCACAGGTTCAGGCATACAAATCAGCAATAGGAAATACCTGGTGCTTAGGCCAAGATGGCAGCCACCACGTGTAAAGAGGTGACAAAGACAAGACTCCCAAGAAGAGTGTGAGCCCAAAAAAGAGAGCCCCAAACAAAAAAGAGAGAGAGAGAGAGAGAGAGAGAGAGAGAAGCATGCTTTCTGCTTTATACCCCTGCAACTCAGACCTCCCACTATTATGGGAAGCAGGAAGGGTCAAATGCCCTTAGATAATTTCTCCCAGCATCTCACCTAGGCCCTATTATATGCTAATGTTTTGAGCCAAGGTCTGCCTGGAAATGCCTTTTATAGGTTAGAGAAGGGGGTTTCTGAGATGGCATGTCTCTGTACCAAAGACTAATACTAATGCCAGTTAAATATTTCTCCAAGCCTTCACAAGAGTCTCCTCTACTTCACAGTAGTTTTGCATTTTAGTTGCCTTTGAGTTATCAGGGAGCCATGCTTGCTTGCTTGGAGGCAAACAGCATTTCTCTCTGGTCTAATTACTTAGAGATCCAACGTGGCCAGGCAAATATGCTGGTAAGATCTAGCTAGTCCCACGATGATTGTGGTAGCATGAGAGAATATTTATACAAGCCAGTACAGAATACATGGTCAGATAAACTGCCACATTTAAACCAGCCCCCTATCTACAAAGTGATCTGCAGGCTGCAATCCAGGGCAGATGCAGAGGCTTTTAGGCTTTTAGGTGTCCTGCAACACCTGACTTCCTGGAATAATTTAGAGAATCATTCTAGTTTGGGAGTGGACAAGTTAATTCAAGAGCTTTCTGTGTAGTATTTTGTAATGTAGGATCTGAAATTCTATGGTCAAAGGGCATTAAGGGTGGGTAAAGCAAGCAAACAAGTATTGGTGACAGAAATAGAAGCTGTAGAAGGGTTTGTAATCCTTTTGACAATTCATAAGGAAAGCTTCATCTGTCAGATCCTTAAGTGCAATAGAGTATCTATGAATACTCCAATAACGGTGGCTTATATTTGAACCACCTAGTCAGCAGCTTTGGAAGTATCAATATGACATATATGAATGGATCTACTCAACCTGCATTCCAATCATTCACTTCACTCCTAACCCAGGACTTTAATGACTGCCAAGATTCAACATTCTCTTGCATGCACTCTTCTCAGACATGCCCTTCTGACAGCTTATTCAAACAAAAAGAAAATGACTAAACTTCCAACTCAAGCCATAGGGAGTGAGTGCTGAAAAGCAAGCCAAATTTATAATAGAAAAATAAATTCCAGCAATGTTCAATAAATTACATATTGCATGCTATAAGAATTACATTATTATTACCATGGTAATATATGTCAGTTGTTAGAATTACAGCAATAACATATGCAACTGCTAATGGACTTATAATGTAGCATCCCATTGGGAAATAAAAACTAACCATACTTTTTCCTGTTATCATACAAATGCTGTAATAATCATACAGTAATTTGAAACTGAGTAGTTGTAAGTAGTTTATACTTATATTTTCTATGCCTATATGGGTGTCTGTCTCATAATTTCCTCTAACGTTAAAGAAGAGGAAAATATCACATATAATTGCTGCTATGTATTATAACACTGTTGATAATTTGGAATAACTTAACTGGCTCATTACATTTTTTAAAAAGCTGAATTTGGCCCCTAAAATTCCATGATTTCAAACTTTAATCAAGAAGAACTCATGACGTTGCCACTGCAGGGTCACCTAAGAGACAGTGTGATTGGTCAATGGAGATTTTGTTGCTAACAAGACAGTAGACTGGAGGATGCCAGACTCATCTTTAGTGTGACCATCTAGGTTGTTCTGTCAATGAGCAATTTTTATAGAGAAAGAGACCAGGAAAGCGTATATTTGCAAAGGGAAGGTTGGAGACTGGTACATGGCAGCGAAGTCAATAAATTGTCTCTGAGGGACCCTTTAACTTACTGCAAACCTGAGCCAGAGATTTTTGAATCTCACACACCTATACAAAATAATCAAAACAACCATTCTTGGCATGGATGTGAGGGGAAAAGGAGCATTCGCACACTGCTGGAGAGAATATCAACTGCTTCAGTCTTTATGGGAAATAAAGTGTGCTAGCTTCAGAAACTAATAATTGAGTTTCCATATTATCCAGCAATTCCACTTCTGGGCATCTGCCCCCAAACTCTAAAGGTATTTATTCTCTATGTTAATTGCAGCACTAGTCACAACCAACAAAATCTGTAAACAGTCCAGTTGTCTAGGAACAGATGACTGGATAAAGAAACCATGGCACAAAAACACAATAGAACAGTACTAGAAAACAAGAAAAGACAAAATCATGAACTTCTTGCTAAGAACTGGAGTGTATCATGCTAAGCAAAGTAAGCATGAGAGGGAGATATACAGAATTATCTTTTCTATATGATGTATGTAATGAAGAAAAGACATAACAAATGACCAAAGACAACTGTAACTGAAAACTAGTCTATCGAACTGATCTGATCATAGGGGGTGAGGTGGAGTGAGGGTAATGCAGGGATGGGGATACCAAGATAGTGGTGGAGGTAGACAGACATTTGTAAGAAATATGTAAGAAACCCTCTTATTAATAGTATAGTAAATTATGATGACTAAAATAAAATTTCCTTAAAATTGTTACAGGAAAAGTTTGCAAATTGTTCTTATCTTGACCTCTAAATCAGTAAGGAAAAATGTGGACAATAGACCCAACCCAGAAAACTGTCTTCTGTTTGCTTTTAATTTTGAAATTTAGCTCTTGTTTTATTTTTGAGTTAGTTTAAGAAATAATAATCATATAAGATAAGTGGTAAACTATATATATAATATGATGAATTGGATTGGGCAAACCTGTTTAAATACCCCAACCAGTCAGTTAGTACAGGCATAGCCAACATTAAAACTCAGGCCTCCTTATTGTGCTCTTTTTACCACTATAAGCATTTTGTCAACTCACTGGGAAGAATAGTTACAACACTTAGCATTTCTTAACTCATTTTATATCCATAAATGTACTCTGGTGCAGTTAGGGCAAATATTTCCATTTTTATAGCTAAGAAAAGAGTTTTCTATAAAAGTTTCTAGGTTTCGCTAAAAAATACAGTCAGCTGTGTTTCTTCTTCTTCCCCTCTGACTAATTTCACTCAGTGTGAGACTCTCCATGTCATCCATTATAACAAAAATAGTATGCTGTAAAAAGCATAGAATCTTTAAAAAAACACATAGTATGAAAATAATACCCAAAGGCAGTAGAAACAAGGGCCAGGATGACTGGCTCATGGTAGGATGTTTGCCACAAAGGAGGAAGAAGAGAGCACTTAGGACAGAGAAGGAACCACTATGACAAGTTGGAAATGATCACTATGGACAAGAATTAAGTGCTGAGAAGAAGTAGAAGGACATGGATGATACCCTTTTAGTAACAGTATTGAAAAACACAGTGCCTAACAGGAAAAAGAACAGAGAGGAAGAGAGAGAGAAGAAAAGTGTCTATCATAAAGGCAGAGAGGCTGGCTGCAGGGTTCAGCAGGGAGGGAAACTGGGGATACTGGTTGTAGGGAATGTGCACTGGTGAAGGGATGGGTGCTGGAATATTGTATGACTGAAACTCAATCATAACAACTTTGTAACAGTATCTCATGGTGATTCAATTAAAAATAAATACAGAAAATTTAATGTAGCTATAGAGTGTTATCTTAAAATGCATTAAAGCCCATGCCAAGCATACTAGATTAAAACTAGCTCAAAAATTTGATCATTTCTCATAGTAATGAGAGACGAATGGGTGCAGCTGAATAGTTATTTTGCTTTATTTGGTATATACTGTTCACTCATGAAATGGTGTTAGCTGGAGCTTGACTGAGATAAAATATACAAGGTGACCTCTCATTCACAGAAGTGCTCCAAAGGGATAAGCCCCAATGGGCAAGTGTTAATTAAACCTTTGATTGCATCATACTTGCTAATGTCCCATTGTCAAAGTAAGACCATAAACAACGTATGAAAGGACTACAAAGGGACATTAATACTAAGACATGTAGAAAACGAGACAACAAATATGATATTCTACTACAACACAGCTAGTATGTTTTAGAGTAACATCAGAACTCAGTTATTTTATGTTATTGTTGCTATTGTTGTCTTGCCCCCAACAGAATCTCCAATGTCACATTTTACTTTTCCTTGCTAATAGTAAAGCGAGTCATAACTTTAGCATTGGCTATGTGTTTAAATTCAGAGTAGATAGATAGGATATTTTCATGTTGCAGACATCACTGGAAGTTGCTAGTTAACTTTACTTTTCAGTTTAAATTCTAGTCATTTTTTTTGAATTCTGGTGATTGTTCTGCCTTTTTTTGTTTGTTTTTTTATTTTTTATTTTTACAATTACAAAGATATACAATTAAAAAGTTCATATTTGGGTTTTTGGTCATACAGTGTTCCAGTACCCATCCCTCCACCAGTGCCCATCTCCCACCACCAACGTCCCCTGGTTCCCTCCCCCTCCCCCAGCCCTCCTTCATGGCAGGTTCTTTATTTCTTTCCCTTTCTCTCTCTTTCTCTTTTCTTTCCCTCCAGACTATGGATTACAGAACATACATTAAAGGGTTGTCATGTATATCTTTTTGCCTCTATTTAATGCTCAGTTCTAGGTTGGCATTAGTACCCTCGACAATTGTTAGCACACTGTTCCATTTTCTGTCTTACCTAGCCTCTGACTCACACATGTTTGTGATAATTTCCACCTTTGACAAGACCTCCTGATATATCTTTCACTTGACCTTGGATATTGGTATCATAATATGTGCATATATATTTCTGTTATGCAGATAAATGCAGTCATTCTGTATCTGTCTCTCTCCTTCTGGCTAATTTCGCTCAACATAATCTTCTCCATGTCCATCCATTTGTAGGCAAATTTTATAACTTCATTTTTCCTAACAGCTGCATAGTATTCCATTGTGTAGATGTACCAAAGCTTCTTTATCCAGTCATCGATTTTCGGGCACTCTGGTTGCTTCCAGATTCTGGCTATTGTGAATAATGCTGCTATGACCATAAAAGTAGGGATGGTATTTCCGCTGCGTATTTTTGGTTTCCCAGAGTAGATTCCCAGGAGTGGTATGGCTGGGTCAAATGGGAGTTCAATTTCTAGTCTTTGGAGGAATGTCCATATTGTTTTCCAGAAAGGCTGTACCAGCCGGCATTCCCACCAACAATGGATGAGTGTCCCCTTTTCCCCACATCCACGCCAGCACTTGTTGTTCTTGCTCTTTTGAATATGTGCCAGTCTCTGTGGTTCATGCCAAAAAAAGCTGAATACACATTTTTCTCTAGTGCACATGGAACATTCTCCAAGATAGACCATATGCTGAGCCACAAAGCATACCTCAATAAAATAAAAAGATAGAAATTGTATCAGCTATCTTTTCAGACCATGATGCACTGAAAATGGAAGTTAACCGTACACAGAAACAGGGAGTCAAACCAAACACCTGGAAAATTCTAGTCATTTTAACTAAAAGGACACCTTCTGGAAAAGATATCCGTCCTGCCAGAAATTTGAAGCAGACATACTTTAGTTTTCATATGCCTTCGTTTCTAAAAACTTTAAACCAAACAAAGACACAAGACTGATTTTGTTATCCGTCACCTTTTCTAATATAGGTTCAACACTACAGGAAGAATCAGAATTTCTTTTATTTATTTATGTGTTTGCTTATTTGTTTATTTTTTCATTTTATTATATCACCGTGATATATACAATTACAAAACTGTTCATGATTGGGTTTCAGTCATAACACAGTGTTCCAGCACCCATCCTTCCACCAGAGCCCATTTTCCATCACCAATGTCCCCTGACTTCCTTCTCCCTCTCCCAGCCTGCCTTTATGCAAGCACTTTGCTCTTCTCTCTTTATCTTTCTCTCCCTCCCTCCCTTACTCCCCCTGTCTCTCTCATTCTCTCTCTCATTCACTCTCTCTCCCCCTTCTCTTACACATCATGGCTTACAATATATACATTTAAGGGTTACCATGTATATCCCTTTGCCTACATTCAATGCTCAGTTCTAGTCTGGTATTACCTTTTCCAACAATTTTTAGCATTCTGGTCCCATCTCTGTCTTACCTAACCTCTGACTCCCACACATTTGCTGTAGATTCCACCCACTGACAAGTCCTCCTGATCCATATTCTGCCTGGCCTTGGATATTAGAATAACTGCGTTTATTTGTGCTATGTAAGAAAAAAAATAGTATGATACTAATATCCAAGTAAGAGTGAAATTTTCTTACATTGAATAGTTGAAATTGAGAATCAAGATGTTACTTATTTGCGTAGAATCGCAGAGTGCAAGAAAAAGTCTGGCTTCCAACTTTCAGAAGAGTCAAAACTAGTTTGTGGGTGAAGTTTAATAAGCCTTCTATAATAAGCTGCATGGTGGGCTGGAGTGTTAGTCCAGCAGATAGGGTATTTGCCTTGCATGCGGGGGACCTGGATTCAATCCCCGGCATCCCATATGATCCCCCGAGCACCACCAAGAGTAATTCCTGAGTGCAGAGCCAGGAGTAACCCCTGAGCATTGCCACGTGTGGAAAAAAAAAGCAAAATAAAATAAAAAAATAAAAAGGTTGCATGGATCTCTGTACCTCCTGATTATTTATAGCACAGACTGAAGGTATTATGGATTTCAGCATTTGAGCACAAAAGATACCCCCAAAGTGGCATTTGGCTAGCTTTTTTTCCTTAGAATCTCTACTTACCTCTAAAATTTACTTAGAACCCTAAAGAGCTTTTGTTATATGAATTAAATTTATTGATAACTATTGTTAGAACTTAATATTTGAAACAGACTTGAGAATTTTAAGAAAACAAGAACATAAAAGCATGTGTTTTATTAGCTTGTGAGTGATGACATCATGACATGTCATGTTGCTATTGTGTGATCCGCTATACCCTTGGGAAGAGCTTGAGGCGAAGAAAGTTAACTGCACCTTATTTCATTTAGGAAAATTTCAATGTGTGTTTCAAGACCTTCAGAGCCTCTTGAACCTGAAGAACCAGAATTCCAAATAAGATTTCCCCTTACAAAATAAATAGTGTTAATAATGAAATTTTGAAACATCTCTCTAAATTCACTGCCAAACTGACAAAAACTGAAAAGCTATTCTTAGAGAATAAAACTGAAGAAAAAACACACATCCAAAGAGGTAAAGTTAAGTCTGGGGACACCTGTCTATCTTTTGTGAACAACAGATTTCACTTTGACAGATGAGTTAGGTGGAGGAGTCATAGGAATTGATTAGAGCTGGCCCAAATTGGTGAATTTGATAGACAGCTACACTGGGGACTCAGCTGTACACGCAGACCCTATAGAAATAAAGGGTGAATGAGGAAGATCTACTTTACAGAAAAGGACATGAAGACAACTATTCTTTTAATGTGATTTTATCTGAAAGGTAGAAATTTCCCCTGAGAATTGACAACTACATACTTTCCTCCTTAAACGTTTTCAGTGCATTTTAGCTGCGAAGTTGCTCCAGGTTGGCGGGTCTTCATGACTCTTAGCAAACATATATCAAGTATGGAAAAGTATATTTTTAATTCAAGCACCAAGAATTCTCGTACCTACTCCACAATTAATTAAATATCTTATGTAATAATGGAATAAAACAATTGCTAAGTAAATGGGCAAAGATCACACCACTAGAAAAAATAAAATAATAATTTTAACAAGCTTATAGTAATAAAAGAAACATAGCATGAATATCTGATGTCCAAGGGCAAGAGAAATGAAGAGCAGAAGAATTGGTCCTTAGTAGGAGACTTGCTACAGTGGGGCAAGGACAATTGGTCTGAGAAGGGAGCACAATGACAATGATAGAAGGAACTACTCACTTTGAACCAGGACTCCTAACCAAAGGAGATAAAGTGATATGCATGATACCCTATCAGTAGCAGTATTATGAACCACAGAATTTAAAGCAAAAAAAGAAAAGAAATAGAAGAAAATGCCTACCATAGAGTAGGCTAGGGGGTTGGAGTAAAACTAGACATACAGGTAGAAAGGAGTGGAAACTGGCAAAGGGATTGGTGTTGGAATGTTGTATGCCAGAAATTCAATCATGACTAACTGTAACTCACAGAGATTCCATTACAAATTTTTAATTAACAAGAAAACAATAAAAGAGAACTTGAAAGTCAAATGATCAATAAGTTTTAAAAATGAATAAATAATAAAATATTGTTCCCAGGTCACAAAAATACAGATCGATAAAAATTCTCATATATCATTCATATGAATTTAAATCACTAGAACTACTTTGGAAAACAGACTGTTTGATAGCTTTCCCTAAAAGTTGAATGACATATAGTCCATGATAAACCAATTATTCTAGGTATAAACTCAGCAAAAATGCTCAACATATACTCATCCAAAGAAATACATAAGACAGTTTATAAAAGCATGATTTATAATGGTTATAAATGTATACTCACTTTATAAAAATGCATTCAACTTTATATTAGAATTCATTTTTTCTGGTTGGAGTGCTTAATAAAGTACATGTACACAAATTGCTTGCATATAAAAAAATTTTAGTGTCCATAAAAGGACATCACTGATAAATCAGAGTAAAGACCACTTTTTCATGGATTTAATTCACAAAACGAACAAATGTAACCAAATGAATCATAAATTGGAAACACATAAGTAAAATTTTATTAATTAGAAAATATATCAAAGAAGTTATAAGAACACGATCCAAAGTAACAAAGAGTTGATATTACTCAAGAAAAGAGTAAGAATATGCAGCAGCTTGCTTAAGAATATCTAATACTTTATAAGCATGACATAAATATATATAAGCAAAACTATGTTCATAAAAAATGAACTAGATCCAGAGGCCCCATTCACTCTCAATGGAACAAACATCTCTGAATGCAGCAGTTTTGTGAACCAGATCGAGAAGTCAACATGATGAATGACCTAAAACCTGAGTTGAACAGGAGGAAGAGAGCAGCATGGAATGCCTTCAAAGGCATCGAAGAATTAGCTAAAAGGACAAAGAACCTCCGGCACTGGGCACATCTCTTCAACTACACCGTTTTCCCTGCATTAAAAGACCTGGGTCCTATGAAAGCAGGATAAGAATGCTATTCAGGTCTTCCAAAGAGGAATCGAAAGAGCTATGCTTGGAGTTTGGATACACATGACAACCTTTTAATGTATGTTCTGTAATCCATAGTCTGGAAGGGAAGGAAAAGAGAAAGAGAGAGAAAGGGAAAGAAATAAAGAACCTGCCATAGAGGTGGGCTGGGGAAGGGGGGAGGGAACTGGGGATGTTGGTGGTGGGAGATGGGCACTGGTGGAGGGACGGGTGCTGGAACACTGTATGACCAAAACCCAAACATGAACTTTTTAATTGTATATCTTTTTTATTTGTATATCTCACGGTGGTATAATAAAATACTTAAAAAAAAAGAAAGAGCTATGCTTGGAATATCACTCCTCACTCAAGTGAAAGTAGGAATCTGGAGCTCTGACCTCCATCGCTGTTCCAGAGTCAGGGACGCTATCTTGTTTGCCAAGGCATCAAAAATCAAATGGGCTGAACATGTAATGCGATTTGGAGACAACTGCTGGACTAGAGCTGTTACCAACTGGATCCCATGGGATGTCTAAAGATCACGTGGCCACCCACCTACAAGATGGTCAGACTTCTTCTTCAAGCAGTTTGAGGCTCTTTGTACTCCTGAAGCAACCAGATGCCATTGGGCTACACTGGCACGTGATAGGGTCCAATGGAAATGTTACTGGTGCCCGCTCGAGCAAATTGATGAATAACAGGATCAAGTGATCAAGTGATCATATTATGATACCAATATCCAAGGTCAGGTGAAACATGGATCAGGAGATCTTGTCAAAGGTGGAAACTATCACAAACGTGTTGGAGTCAGAGGCTAGGTAAGACAAAGAATGGAACAGTGTGCTAATAATTGTCGAAAGTGCTAATATAAACCTAGAATGAACATTAAATACAGGCAAGAAGATACATATGGCAACCTCTTAATGTATGTATTGTAATCTACAATGTGGAAGGGAAGGAAAAGAAGAAGAGAGAGAAAGAGAAAGAGAAATAAAGAACCTGCCATAGAGGCAGGCTAGGGGGGGGGGTAGGGAATCGGGGACATTGGTGGTGGGAAATGGGCACTGGTGGAGGGATGGGTGCTGGAACACTGTATGACCGAAACCCAAATATGAACATCTTGTGAACATCTTTGCAATAGTATATCTCATGGTAGTATAATAAAATATTAAAAAAGAATATCTAATACATGTATAGAATGCAGAGAATCAATATTTGGAATTATGACTAAGAATTTCTCAGTAGTGATAAAAGACTAGAGTCTCAAAATCTAAATAAAATATGGTTATTCTTATAAGGAAATGCACATTAAAATGCATCCAAGCAGGGTCATGGGTCTAGTGAGAACTTATGTAGACCTATCTGGAGTAACAGTAGGTCGGATAATTGTGTTGCACACAGTCAACCTGGGTTCAATCCCTGGCATTGCTATTGTCCCCAAAGCATCACCAAGAGTAATTCTTGAGTGGAGAAGCAAGAACTCAGAACTCCTGAGCATCACTGGGTGTGGTAAAGAAACTAACAAAAAATAATCGCATCATGACAGGGCCAAAAAATTGTGTTCCTCTGATCAAGTATACTTGCTTGCATGTGTGAAGCTCTGAGTTTTATTCTTGGCACTGCTAAAACAAAGGCAAATCTGGAAAATTGGAACAAAGATGAAAGAGATATCTAAATACAGCAGGAAATTAGTGGACAGATTGTATTTGTAAAAGGTATGATGACATGGGTGGGGTAGTATATGGGAAATGTAATTTAGTAGGAAAGAAACCTCTTGTTTGATATCTCACACAACACCCACCCCCCCACACACACACCTAAATATAATTTGTGCTGATTTGGCAATAAAAATGGCAGCAGTTTACAGAATGAAGTATGCAAAAGTTCTGAGAGAAAACTGATATGTAGAAATAGGTGTATAACAATGTTGTCTCTGAAGATAGAAGTCAAAGTAATATGTTTTCTTAAATCATGATCTTCTATTTAAAAGAGTATATATTGTCTTCAATTGTTAGCAAAATTTAGACAAGTAGCCTATAAAATTGCTCTGATGATCAAATGTGCTTTATCACCTTTTATCAACCAAATAAGTAGGATCAATCTCATCTAAAATGTTCTTCCCAGTTCTTAGTATAACTAAGTCACTCAAGAAGAGTGAATGGATATAATTATATATTTTGATAGATACATAGATAATTATACTGTTTTTTTGTAAATAAAATATGACCTTGATACTGAACAAATCTTTGGCAGACTCTGATATGATATAAAATTCCAAACTGATTTGATGAACTTTCAGTTCCCAGATTTGATGAGTTTCTTAGACCAAAAGGAAAGGTGGGGAGAGCAGCCTGATGTGTGCATAATATAAAGCGTTTGTCTCTAAGAAGCCCCTTTGGGCGCCACTGTTATGTCATCTAGGGAAATCCACGGATGAAAGATCCCGGCTGGAGTAGAGGTCAGGATCTTCCTCTTTTTCTGAGTGAAATGTGACATCAAATGTTGGGCCAGTTGTGAATATCTTTGCTCAAGGTCCAGAAGTTATTTATCTTCTCTGGACACTGAGAAAAAAAATTGTATGGCACATTTTTTAAAAAGTGTGTCACTGTATCCTGAGAGAAATGATCTCCTCTTTAGGATCTGACTGAAAATCACTGGGCAATTGAAAGTCTGGTTTATCCCTATGGACTATTAGTCACCCTATAAAAAGTTAATTTAAAACAAATTAATCCATAAATCTCTACATTGTCTGCAAATAGTTACCACTATAAAAAACCTAATTTATACCCCTTTTCCTCTATTCTAAATTAGGGTTGCACTGCATTTTAGAAAATGCCTTCTCAACTCAGAATAAATTGCCACTTACTTCTTTTCTTATTGATGTCAGTGAAGGTTCTAAGAGTAGGATTAGGCCCAGTCTGACAATCTCTTACTACTCAAAGAGGAAAAGGAACGCCATATTTCACAGCAGCCATAATGCATAAACTTTATGCATTGGAGAAGTTTAATTTTAAATGCACTTCCTCAGGCTATTCTTCCAGAAAGTCCCTTATTAGAGTTTCTTAGTTAACTCTTTAGTCAAACTTAGAATGTTCATAAATATGGAATCAGGAAGGTTTGAGTATTTGGTAGGGATTGAATCCTTATTTATTTGGATTTGATTAATATGAGAATCTCAAAAGATAAAACAAAAATTGAAGGATGCCTACAGTTTTACAAAAGCTGGAAAGTTGCAGCTTGAGCCATTGTTGAGCTAGATTTTTCTGCAAAGCTTAAATGCACACTTTATTTACTCTAGAAAAACTGTTTTAAAATGTTTGTGGAGCATGGTGAATGACCAGGTTAAAAATAACACATCTTGTTTTTTTCTGAGTAGATGAAGCAATAGCTAGAAGCAGTAATTTAAAACACTAATTAAATCCTCCCATCTTGAGGGGCAGCCTGTTCAAAAGGGGGCATTGCCACTCTGGTACTTTGGAATATTTAGAAATGCAGATTTTGCTTAGAAAAATCTTGTTCCTTATGCTAAATGATTTCTTTATCACAGTTAAAAAATAAAAGTCTACTTTCTTTTCAGAGGACGACTCAGGTGGTGATTAACTCAATTAAAGCTAAATGTCCCTCAATTCAGTTGTCTTTAACCAATAAGAATAAACAGGAGCGATTTCAGCATATTGAGACATTTCACAGAAAGGTGTTCGGTGGCTGTCATTCCTTAATCTAAAAAAAGGCACTTATCGAACAGTTAATTACCAAGCTCCCCACACCACTGCAAGGATGTTAAATGGCACTGTTCCATTAGCTGTAATTATTCCATTTGTAATAAATAAGCATTAACCATTTTTAAATGTACATTCACAAATCATTTTTAAAGGATGGTTTCATGCATTTAAAACCCTATATTTCAAAACAGCTTCGACAACAAATCTGTGTGAAGGCCTAAATTCAAATTAGAAGAGCATTTAAAAAATTAAAATGAAGTCTATTCAGTAACAGAAATTATTACAGCCCACAAAACACTTACAAAAATAAGGTGAGGAGTTGGAGAAATAGACTCCAAATACAGAAGAAATATGTTAGCATTTTAGTTAAGTGAAGGTATTATTATTCAAAAGAATCACGTTTCTTCCTAGATCTCAGCATCTGGAACCTAGAAATTAATTTTTATGAAAATATAGTTGAAGATCCGCACGGCAGAGCCTGGCAAGCTACCCGTGTCGTATTTGATATGCCACTTACCAGTAACAATTATAGACCTCATTCCCATGATCTGATGGAATTGTTTGAGGCTCTTTATGTTCCTGGAGCAAGCAGGTGCCCTTGGGCTCTACTAGCATGAAAAAGGTCATATGGAGATGTTACTGGTGCCCGCTCGAGCAAATCGATGATGAACAGGAGGACAGTGATACAGTGATAGTTGAAGATAAGAATGAGAACACAAATGTCTTTCCCACCTATCTGTGAGGATTAATAAATAAGGAATAATTAGAAAATTAGAGAAGGATACCAGTGAATACTAAATGGTTTGAATATAGTGGAGAAAAGAAACTAGAAAGGTTGTTGATCTTCCCTACAGCTGATGCTAGAGATGCTAATATACAATATTCATTGAGTTACATCAGTCCATAGAACTCTGTCAATCTGAAACTCAGAGTAAAATATTGAACCCAGTAAAATGATTGATTAGCAATACTGGAAAAAAAAAACATGGAACTCCACAGGTATAAAATGTGTGCCTTTTTTCATGGTGCATACTACACTGCAATGAATTTATAAAACAAAGCAAAAAATAATTAACTATAGTTATTTGATAAATATTTTCATGCTCTATGTAGCAAAATTAATGTTAATGGAAAAAAATAAAACTAACATTTTTAAAGCAAGCACAAAATAGTGTCTTATATTATAAATGAACATGCACAACAGATATTGGTATGAGAAGAAAGTGACTGAAACTTGATCCAAATGTTCTTGATTTTTTTTCAAAACTAGACAACATTAAAGGCCTCTATTTTTAATAATACAGTAGAATATACTCATATATCTCTACTTATTTTATAACTATTGAACAATTTTATTAGAAAGAATAAGTGTATGTACATAATATAAATCACTAAGTGTGAAAAAACATGTTCAACATCTGCAATGCCAACAAACAGGATTTTGTCTGTGAAAGAGCTACTGATCACTGTATGCTATTTATTACAGTTGCTGCTAATATGGTAAATTTTTAAAGAAATCTCTTTGATTAATTTTATTATTTAATATAGTTGACTTGACTTTAATATTGTGACTCTAAATTGAAATGAAAATTAAACAATTTAAAAATCAATGGTCCATTGCATAGTCATATTTCAAGTGGTCTATAAACACAGGTAACTATATTCCTGAAAAGCACAGACATAAAACATTTCCAACATTATGAAAGTTCTTTAGTACTTTCTAGAAACATTTAAAAAATACTTATCAGTAAGAAAGATTGACACACCTCAGTTTTCTAGTCAAAAAAAAGCAGGTGAGCTACTATAACTATTTTGGTTTTCCAATAAAAAAAATGGTTTAAAATTTTTGTGGTCAATAATTTTTGTGGTCAACACATTCTCTGAAATGAAAATTTGTACTCCTAAGAAATGAAATGAAAACTCCAGACCTGAAGTTGATAATCATGAAGCAACTTCATGCACACGTCTGTAAACACTGGGGAGGAATTGTATTTTTTTTTCACTAACATGAAACAGGACCAATATAGATTTAAACTTAAACAGATACGATGTACCATGGCATCAGTGCTGTCTGTTCTCATCTAAATGTAGATATTTTCAGAGTGTCTTTGTTATTGGATTTATAAGCATGAACAAGACCATTTTACTTCAAGTGTTCTCATTGTCATTGTTCATTTAAATTTTAGAGATTGATAGTTTTATTTCATATTATGTCTGCCCCTCAAGATGTTGCAGGTGTGACTGTGGTGCCTGACTGCGTTGGCAGGTGGCAGACAGGAAACAGGCTTGTCTATGCCCAGGGCTCTGCCCCGTGGGTCCCTAAATGGTTGATAGTCTGACATAGAAAAAGACTGGGGCCCCCTGGGATGAACCCAGAGTCATGGCAGAGCCTGGAAAGCTACCCGTGGTGTTTTCAATATGCCAAAACCAGTAACAGTAATGGCCCCCATTCCCAATGAATGGATATGTTACTGGCACCCGCTCGAGCAAATCGATGAGCAACGGGAAGACAAGAGGTACAAGTGAAGTGATTCTATATTATGAACATCAGGCTTTTCTTTTTTCTTGGTTGTTGTTAACTTAGAGCACTTTGTAACACTTAACATCCTGTGATAGTAATAAGACTCAGTATAGAATTTCTGAGCTGTTGACTTATTTTTCCTGAAATCTTGACTGATTCAGTTAAATAAGAGGTACTTTAATATATTAAATATTTACATAAATTCAAATATCCATATATTTATTAATAAGATGTAAACAGGTTGCATATAATATTTAAATGTTGGTACATATTATAATGATGCATAAATATATACTCAATCTACCTAGTTTTCTATAATATAATACATCAATATAATACAGCTCCAGGCCCAGACAAAGTCAGACCCGAACACCTGAAGAATCTGGAGTCCGTATTCATCAATACACTAGCTCGGCTCTTCACATGCTACCTGTCCAAATGCAACGTGCCCTCCCAATGGAAAACCAGCAGGACAGTTCTATTGTTCAAGAAGGGAGACATTCACGACATTGGCAACTATCGCCCCATCTGCCTGTTTTCTGTCATCTACAAGCTGTTTACACGAGTCATTGTGAAGAGGATTAGCAGAACACTAGATGAAGGACAACCATGCAAGCAAGCAAGTTTCCGGAAAGGATTCAGCACAATCGACCATATCCACACAGTAACCAAGCTCATTGAGGTTTGTAGGGAGTACAAGATGCCGCTCTGTCTCACATTCATTGATTTACAGTAAGCCTTTAATTCTGTGGAGACTGAAGTGGTCATCGAAGCCCTAGCCAAACAGGGTGTTCAAATCCAATACATCAAGATCCTTCGTAAGCTGTATTATGGATTCACCACCAGGATCTCACCATTCTACAAAGAAGTGATCATTGATGTCAAAAGAGGGGTTCGAAAGGGTGATACCATTTCACCAAAAACTCTTCAGTGCCACCCTCGAGAACATCATGTGACAATTAGAATGGGAAGGAATGGGAGTGAAGATAGATGGTCGGCAACTACACCACCTCCGCTTCGCTGATGACATTGTTCTAATAACACCAAACATTAGCCAAGCGGCACAAATGCTGGCTGACTTTGACCGAGAATGTGGAAATATAGGTCTACACCTGAATCTGAAGAAAACTATGTTCATGAAAAATGAACTAGTTCCTGAGGCCCCATTCACTCTCAATGGAGCAAACATCTCTGAATGCAGCAGTTATGTGTACCTAGGTCGAGAAGTCAACATGATGAACGACCTAAAACCTGAGCTGCGCAGGAGGAAGAGAGAAGCATGGAATGCCTTCAAAGGCATTGAAGAAATAGCTAAAAAGGACAAAGAACCTCCGGCTCCGGGGACATCTCTTCAACTCCAACCTTCTCCCTGCATTAACATACGCCTCAGAGACCTGGGCCCTACGAAAGCAGGATGAGAATGCTATTTGGGTCTCCCAGAGAGGAATCGAAAGAGCTATGCTTGAATATCATGTCTCACTCAAGTGAGTGAAGGAATCCGGAGTTCTGACCTTCGTCGATATTTTAGAATCAGGGATGCTGTCTCGTTTGCCAAGGCATCGAAAATCAGATGGGCTGGATATGTAATGCGATTTGGAGACAACCACTGGACTAGAGCCATTACCAACTGAATCCCACTGGATGTCAAAAGATCACGTGGCCGCCCACCTACAAGATGGGCAGACTTCCTTGTCAAGACCCTGAAGGAACGGTTTGAGGCTCTTCATATTCCTGAATCAATCATATGCCATTGGGCTACATTGGCACGTGATAGGGTCCAATAGAAATGTTACTGGCGCCCGCTCGAGCAAATCGATGAATAACAGGATTCAAGTGATCAATACATCAAAAAATGATTCCTCAAAAAATTGTTCCTTTAATATTTTCTTAATTGAATTCTTGATGATAAAATGATCAATATAATTTTCCAATCCCTACACACCCAGTGCTAAGAAACGTATAGTGGTTTTGCTTTGAGAACTGTTCTGCATTTGGAAGAAGCTGGGAAACATTATTCAGTGCATCCAGAGCAATAGTTGGTTAGCTTTATGGCTTATCTGCTTGTCCTTCTGTCAGATGTTCTGTAGCCATTTGCTCTGTACTCGAGAGTTCTATTTTCTATTTTTTTTTTTTTTTTTTGCTTTTTGGGTCACACCCAGCAATGCTCAGGGGTTTCTCCTGGCTCTGCACTCAGGAATTGCTCCTGGAGGTGCTCGGGGACCATATGGGGATGCCGGGATCGAACCCAGGCCGTCACAGGCCGGCCGCTGCAAGGCAAACGCCCTACCCGCTGGGCTATCGTTCCAGCCCAAGAGTTCTATTTTCATGTCAAAATCTTCATGATTTGGTGCTGGAGAGATAGTTTAGTGGGTAGGGCATTTTCTTTGCATGCTGCTGACCAGGATTTGATCCCTGGCATCCACATGATTCTCTGAGCACCACCAGGAATGATTCCTGAGCCCACAAGGAATCTTTGAGAATCATCAGGTAGCCCAAAGAGCACCGCCCCACCAATCATTAGATTTATTCCTGCCTGTAAACTTGCTTTAAATGATCAACTTTCAGATATTTATATTCTGGACATTCAATCAACTAATTTTCCCAATGCTTTATTTACTTATATTAGAAGGAGAAAAGAAAGATCTGCCATTGACTGATTTGTTTTAATTCTTTTCTTAAAATATGATCTTGTCTATTTTCATTCAAATAAATAAAAATCTCCAGGGAAAAACAGCAGTTGAAAGCATTTAGTCAAATGTTTCTTGGACAGTTCCAAGTCACATTTGTGAGAACCTGCTCTAATATAAGTGTGAATAATTCCCCTCTCAGGCCTGGGCACATCAAGGAGCTGTTGAAATGACATGATTTGATTAAGATATTCTGTGCTTTTCTGTATCTCTTGCTCCTCAATCATGAAATAAAAATAGCAATAGTTTCATGCAGTTGTTAACAGAATTAAATGAGATGAAAGTGCGTTATCTTTATGGAAATCTAGATTATTCTGCTTTTGTTGTTTGGTTTGGTTTAGATTTGGGGTCATACCTTGCAGTGTTCAGGGCTTACCCCTGGCTCTGAGCTCAAGGATCACTCCTAACATGGCTCAGATGATCATATGGGGAGCCAATCACAGCGTGTAAGGCAAGCTCCCTATCAGCTTTTCTGTCTCTCTCACCTTGGATTCTACCACGTTGCTGATTTTGGTGAAGAGAAGGTGCTTCCCACACTTAGTTGGAGGAAAGGGTTGCACTTCCGCTTCTAACTCAACATGAAATGAGTTCCTTCCTCATCTGGGGGATATCATAAATGACTCCATTCATATGCCAGTCCCATATGGAAAAATCATATACACTATGATCACTTTATGTCCGTACTCGAATTGGTTTACAAAATGAGTTCATTTCATTAAGTGCTGGTTAGCTTTTAGGAAGGATCCTAGTTGTGTAAGAAAAGCACAGTGAGAACAAGTTTCACTTGAGACAATTTTATCCATTCGTTTAATTTGATTTGGTAAATTGTGAATAGAGTTTTACTGTCAGAATACTTTCCTTCCTTGGGTGAAACTGGATTGAATACCCCTAAAACAGCTACATTTTCTGACTTGTTAAGCTATATGGGCTCAAAGGTCATATATAATTCATTTTAGAGTCTCTAATATACCTTTAAATTGAAAACATTCAGATAAAAGCCAGAGAGATGGTACAAGGGGTAAGGCACTTACCTTGTAAGCAGCTAACACCAGTTTAATCCTCAGTATTATATGGTCTCCCAAATACCAACAGGATTTTGGTATTTGGGAGACCATATCATAGCCCCTCAGAGCCAGGAGGGGCTGTGAGCATTTCTAGGTGTGCTGTTCCCCTCTCCACCAAAAAAGAGATTCAATCGATATTTAGGGCATTGCGGTTGAGAAAAAATAGGCAGATAATACATTCTAAGTAGTAATTTTGATGAGAGAGAGAGAGAGAGAGAGGGAGGGAGAGGAAGAGAGTATATATGTGTGTGCTTTGTTTTGCTTCTAGGGGTAAGGGTGTTTTGTGACATAGCAGGCTGTGCTCAGGGGTTGCTCCCAATTCTGCCTGATACCAATACCAGTCTATTGGTAGACTGGGAGGATCAGATGGGGTGCTCAGATCACACCTATGTTACAAAGTGCAAGATAAATGCCTTCCCCTCTGTGCTATCTCTCTGGCTCCTGGAGTTATTCTTTCTTAAACATTGGAAAACCATTTTTTCTTCTAATTAATGTGTGCTTCAAAGATCTTAGCTTCATTATATATTAAGCCCAAACCAATTTTCAAAGATGACCAAAAAAGTAGGGAATATTCAGGGGGTACAGTTTTCCATAAATAATCTACGTGTTTCCCAATATTTCAAGCACTTATACAACAAAATCTGAGTGCTCTGGCAGAGTCACAGACTTTTATAAGACAGTCTTGACAGACAGATCAATTTGATTCTGACAATGTGAAGGGGGAGTTGACGCATTTTAAACATAGTTATGTGTAGCTCTGCAGGTGAGAGCTGAAAATTACCCCAAATAACCTATACTGCGTTCTTGAGGGGGTCCAGCCACAATCTAATTAAATAACCATATATAACCACTCCTAAATAAAAATATATAACCACTCCTAAGAGGTAATGCTGGTTGAGGACTTGTTTGGGAGAATTCTCAAATAAAGGAAGGATGCCTTAATATATCCTTCAGAAAAAAATAATAATCAAAGCTTTAAAACAAATATTCCAAATCCTAGAGATAGAAGAACCTTGACTTAGATTTAAAATAAAAGCAGAAAGGATGACCTTTGGAAAACTCTGAAAGGCACAGAATATGTATTCTTCACCTCTAACCTTTCTCTGCTCCTTCCCTACCTCTTAAAGACACTCCTCTATGCTTTAAGGACCCTGCATTCTTGTCAATCATTCATGATAGCTGAGTGATTGGCAATGTCTGAATGAAATTCATTCACACTCCAGTGTTACCTTGAGATCTCATTTGCATTTAAACCCTTTCTAACTATGGAGTTGCCAGCCTTTTTGCTACTTCTTCAAACATATTCATGCAGAATAGAAGAGAGCTGGTATATGAGTGGGAGGACCTATGATTACCCTATAACTATTTCTGAAAGAAAAACAGGAAAAAGAAAACCCCCAAACAACCTTTTAAGAGGAACAGAAAGATGGAAGAATAAAGAACCAGGATTATAGTAGGAATGAAAATAATTTGAAGATTTCCTGTCCAATGTTCCTTTATGAATGGTCCTGGAAATTATAAAGAGATTTATAAATAAATTCACACATCAATATTACTTGATCGCTTGAATCCCGTTACTCATCGATTTGCTCTAGTGGGCACCAGTAACATATCCATTGGACCCTATCACGTGCCAATGTAACCCAATGGCATCTGGTTGATTCAGGAATATGAAGAGCCTCAAACCGTTCCTTCAGGGTCTTGACAAGGAAGTCTGACCATCTTGTAGGTGGGCGGACACGTGATCTTTGACATCCCTTGGGATCCAGTCGGTAATGGCTCTAGTCCAGCGGTTATCTCCAAATCGCATTACATGTCCAGCCCATCGGATTTTCGATGCCTTGGCAAATGAGACAGCGTCCCTGATTCTGGAATAGCGACAGAGGTCAGAACTCTGGATTCCTTCTCTCACTTGAGTGAGGCATGATATTCCAAGCATAGCTCTTTCGGTTCCTCTCTGGGAGACCCGAATAGCATTCTCATCCTGCTTTTTTAGGGCCCAGGTCTCTGAGGCGTATGTTAATGCAGGGAGAATGGTGTAGTCAAAGAGATATGCCCAGAGCCGGAAGTTCTTTGTCCTTTTAGCTATTTCTTCGATGCCTTTGAAGGCATTCCATGCTGCTCTCTTCCTTCTGCGCAGCTGAGGTTTTAGGTAGTTCATCATGTTGACTTCTCATATGTATATGTATATAAAGGAGTGAGTCCTCTTGGCAATTATTTCTTCTGGAATACAAGTAGTTAATTGCCTTTGTCTCTCAATATCAGTGATTAGGTATCTGTATTAGCGACGGTACTAATACAGCTCATTTTATTGTATTTTCTTTATTCCAAGACATGAGTATGCATTTTATTCTACAGAATTTGCTGGGAGCTAGGGAGTTGAGGGCAGTTCCATTAACACTCCATACAACTGGAAGTATAGGCCTGATAGTCCAATATGAAAGCTACAAATACTATCCTAGTCTCTTCCAGGGGTCCTGGGGCCACAAAAACTCAGTGCTTTTGTGATTGTAGTAGTGCTCAGGAGGCCATGGGGTAGCAGAGATGGAAATCAGGGCCTCAGGCATGTCACCTTAACACTGTACCCATGTGAGTTTTCTCCTAGATTAGTACATTTTTTTTCCCCTCAAATCTTATATACATGAATAATAAGTAGTGAGAATATTCAGAGCAGCCCTAGTCTCCTCACAAAGCATGTTACCATTGTCCCTCAAAGGAAAACAAGCTCCTAGCCCTTCACGGCTCATCAACTCAGCTGAGCCCTGGATCAGGAACATGCTTAAGACCAGGCAAGACTGGATGGAAATCTGACATGGAAAGAAGGATTCTTACACACAGCTCTCTAAAGCAGGATTATTTATAGTCTTACTGGCCTTGCGTGTTGAGCTGCAAAGATGGATTGGCAGTGTCTGCTTTGGGCCTAGGGAAACAACAGGACACGTACATCCCTTTTCTTGTCTAAGCTTCTTAAACAACCTTGTCTCTATGCAATGACAGTTCCCAGGTACTTTATGGCCCTTGTTACTCAGCACTTTATTTTCTGTTAAATCTTAGTACATTCAAGTTGGCCTGCTGTTGACAGAGTGGTGTGAATTAATAAAGATGACACACTGTACCTCTCTCTATGTAGCAGGGTGAAGGCATCATAGAACATCCACTGAAAAGTTTTTTCATACAAATGTAAAAAATTCACATGGTTTTATTTTTACAATGGCATTAAAATTGCAAATGTTTTCTATCAAGATAATATTAACAATGATGATGATGATGATGATGAGGAGGAGGAGGAGGAGGAGGAGGAGGATGGCTAAATATTTATCTCTAAACAACAGACTCACAATGTAAGTCAGCCAAGATTGACTTGGGGGTGCATTGGATTGCCAACTCCCAACTCACTTTCACTTCAGTATGGAGTGGGAGGTGGGATGACCGGCACTATTGAATTAATTCTCCCATGCTTTGGGGGAGGGCTGTTTTTGCCAATTGTGTACATTTAAGTCAAATAACTTAGATATTCTTACTATGAAATGGTCACCAGACACACATATCTGCAGAAAAAAACAGGCAGCTTGTAGTCCACAAAACTGGGGATATCAGAAATCATAGGCTAGGAATCTAGTACCTCCTATTGTAGTCTCATTCTGAATGGTCATCACAAAAATGCATTTTGCTAAGTAGAAGGGGGTAATAAGGAAGGACCTAGTCAACATAATAATTAAAATATAAGCTTTAGAAAGAGAAGATAAGAGATGGGATTTCAGCACCACATTGTGCAGTGGACAGTTATTTACATTCTTTGGGTTCTCTCTTCATCTATTGGATACAACTGCAGCAACCTCAGTGATCATACAGGGGCCATCGTATAACGGGTAAATACATTTAGTTTTCCACATGTGTCCCTCCATTAAATGCATTGCAGTCACTTGCATTAAAAAGGTTGTTTCATTTTAATAATCAAATGTTATCTGTGGGAACTGTTATGCCAGAGTGATAATATGGTTATTAAAAGGAGACAATATTAAACGTCCTCCAACAAATTTTTGTCCAGCAAAAACTCTAGCTCAGTAATTCCAGATTTCCAAACTTTTCAAGAAATTCTGACCACCTTCAAGGAATTAGAATGCATATATTTTCACACACCAATTCTTAATAATTCCTCTTTTAAGATAGTGCAAAATTGGCTGAATAGGCTAGTGAGAACCTGCTCAATGACAGTATTTGTATCTTCATTCATGTCTGTATTTCTAACAATCATAAACATTCAATATATAATGGCCATTATTCAACTCTTTTAGCAGGAAAGACAGCCAAGTAAAAATATCTTAACATGTTGATGGTTGTCTGGTTCTATATACTAGAGTTGGTTTTGGAGTTCTCGAAATTAACAACATGAGGTCTTATATGTCCTAAGATAATTATGAATTTATTGGTTAGTGACTGCATGTACAAACTCCATTTCATTTAAATCTAAATAGATGCAGCCCAACTGGAAATTCAGAATCATTCTGTGAATGTACTAACAAAATGCAACACATGTTCCCACATATGAAGAACAAATTCTTCTGGAAAAGCAGGAGAAAAGACATAAAAACTGCCTGTTTCCACATATAAAGCCTGTCTTAAAGCAGTTTTATATTTTATTAGTACATATCCAAATTGCTAATATATTTCTAAAGTTCTGCATAAAGATTTGAGAAAAAGGAAGCAGTCAAGCTAAGTCATATTGAATTTTCATCCTGTAAGAAGTCAAGAAAGTTTGTTCAGTGCTTGGGTCATTCAGAATTTGTCTAAACTCTTCCCTGTATTTGCAGTCTGACAAAAGTATCAAGTGACTCAAGCTGTATGAGACTCATCTGCTAAATGGGAATAATATCAAATTCAACCCTTGATGTTAAAGAACAAAGAAGAACAAATGTAATGTATAATACTTAGCACAAATCCAAAAGAGTAAATGCTTAGATGGGCGATTGGGAGAAAATGAGTACAGTTAAACTAATGAAATCAGTCAGATGATAATTTAGCTTTTTTGAATGGGCTGGTATCATTGATACATTTTGCTGAAAAAATACAAAATAAAGACCTCTAACTTTTTAAAAAATGTTGCTCTATATAGGTATGATTTCAAGACCTGAATTCATGATGAATTGTTGGAGAAGCAGTATTGCTATGCAACATTCTTGTGTTATGAACAAGGAGCTTTTTTGCCTTGTAAACTCATGGGGTGAAATCTCATCCCTGGATCTTCAAAGTGTGACAAAGAGCTATTGATTGAGAGCATATTGTCATTTAAATTACAATTAGGGGTGGGTGAAAGGTGGTTATTCAACAATTCAAACCTTTCTTTTAATACTGTCAAGGACGACTTAACCTTCACCCAAACACACTTCTAAAACTTATAAATTTCAATATGTCTAAAATCAATGTGCTTTCCTTAAAGTCAGAGAATCAAGTTATTACTCTCAGATGTTGAATTCAGTAGTTTTATATCTGGTGGTGAAATCTTTCAGAAAGCTTCACTCGCCTTTACAAAACACTTGTGTCTCAACACAAAACTACATTTGCACCTTAATGTGAAATTAAATCATTCCATGCATTTTCCTGGAGTAGCTAACTATAAAAGAATATGCATTTTCAAAAATCAACTATTCCATAGTTGATAAATGCTTTAATTTAGAGTATTTTAAATAGAAAACTATCCTTCTGAAGACTCAAATCACCATAAACTTCAGTTTTTTTTTATTACTAGCAAAACAATTTCAATTCTAAAGGCTTTAGTTTCTTAATGGAGACAATGGGCAGCGTGGACCTGTGTGTCTGGGTATTTATACTGCATCACCCACTTTTGCATTTCGTCACATGAACACATTTCAGAAATAATTTGCTTTGATGTTGCAAACACACACACACACACACACACACACAAAATCATGGTGTGGCTGCATTGGCAAAACGTTAGACACAATCTTGCTTGGGCCAAGTTTCCTGCAGCTTCTACTGGAATGCAGACAGCAGGAAGACCGCAGTTTAGAGCTCTTTCACTGAAGTATGTTTAGAATGTATTTTTGTCAGAGCGCTCTCTTTTCTCTCTCTCTCTCTCTCTCTCTCTCTCTCTCTCTCTCTCTCTCTCTCTCTCTCTCTCTCTCTCCTTTTCTCTTCTCTTTCTCTTTTCTTCCTCTCTCCCCTTTGCCCTCTCCTCTGGCTCTTAATGTACGCACACATGTCAGCTTTCTCAGGAATGGCAGGCATTTACAGGGATGACATATTATGCCAGTGTTGTCTTTGGCAGCGTCTTTTCCTCAGGGCAACCATTGTTCTGGCATCAGGAACTCAGTGAACAGTGCAAGGTCATCCAGCCTCCCAGTCCTCCGCCTCTTCTCTTATATGGGCCTGAGCTCCAAGGTACCCTTCACTTGCTTGACACATGAGGTCATAGAAGAGAATCTCCAACTCAGGTCCATTGCAGGTAAGCAATAGCTCTGACAAGGCAGCTGTAGGTGCCAGTGGCTGGGAATCCTACCAGTGTGGCTCTGCCTTCAATGTTCAATAACATTAGATATTGTCTTTGCTCTGAGAAAGAAAATCTATTAAAGTGCATTTTTACTGTAATACAAAGGGTGAGTCAGAGCTCCTGTTAAGCAAAAGGGAGCCTAAATTTTATACTTTATTTGAAAACAGTGAAAAAAAATCACACATGATTACCGACTTTACATCTGATTAGGAAAAGATAAAAATATGTATCAACATTAGCACTGGTCAATAAGATAGCAATTTCTCTTATCAGAACTAATTTAAGGAAAAAAAAAAGAGGCGCATTGCTTATTAGTATATATAAGCAGTTTATGTTATCACAACTATCTACTCATCATTGGATGAAAATAACAAAGGGTCTCATCATGACAGCTCTATTTACTCAAATTATTTTTGAACGCAAAGTTAAAATTTAAAAAGAATTCTTTTGATATTAATCAGGCTAATGTATCTAAACATTTAGAAAATGAACACAGAAATTCAAGATATTGGGGGAAGTAAGATGTTTTACTGCCGCCTTGTGGACAATTTAAAAGAATTGAGTATTTATTCCCTTAGCTAATTTGTGAATCTTGGTCAGTTAATTTGTGAATCAGACAAAATTGGGCATGGGATAGAAATGGGCTTAAATTAGATATCAATTAACTGAGCTTTTTTTAATTCAAGGGTACTCAGAGTTCTCAAGTGATAAGATAAATAATTTCAAGAAATTCTTGATAACCACAAACAGAACATGGGGGAGAAGTGAAATAGAATGAAATTTTAGTTGAGAGATTTTTAACATCACTTCAATATCTGTAAATCAAATTATTTATTTTCCACTATATATTTCAAGAATTTTATAAAATCTCAGTTATGCGTTGAATTAAGTGCAGAGCCAGGTTATCAATGATAAGAAAAGCTGGTTATATTTTAGGAATCAATCAAGCATCTTAGCTTAGAATGTGTTTATTTAATTATAATAAGTATATAAACTTGTTTTCTGTGGAGATTTAGAGTGCTTTTGATTTGACTGGATTGAAAAAATTCAGCTTGATTTTCTACAAAAGAAAGTGTGTAAACCAGTTTCTTAAATTATGACAATGAATAATTTTTCATTTAATATATCTCTAATTATAAATATTAATGTTATGTTCAATTAAAATTAGCAACAACATCAAAAAAAAATAGCACCCTTTTCCATTGAGCGTTTTGTTCCCAAAGATCCTTACTGACAAAGCGTCAACAAATGCACTTTAATTTCTAATGTCTTACTGTTCTTCAGTTAGATAAATACTGGAAATTTCTAACAATTCCATTTAAAAAATATGCCTTACTACTTTTGAACTAATTCAAAATTAAAAACACAAAATCATTTATTTTAAACCAAAATATTTTTCAGCATGTCAAACTACCAAATAGATCCTTTAAAATTCAGAAGATGTTTTTTGAATCATTTTTGTGTCCACTGTTAAATCATAATATACCCAGCCCCCACTGGGGAGTATAAGTGAGAAGTATATATGTTGAAAAAATCTAAAATCTGAAAACTAAGAATCTAAATAAAGTCATCTAAATTTTGCTAGATAAACTATAATTTAAATTATTAAATATCATTATTAAGTCAATGATTTTAGTAAGAAGTAGTATAGAAAATTCATTTAAGACAAACATAAGCCTGTATACATCATCAAAACATATTCAGCAATCTATAGACTACAAAGTAAGAGACAATCCTGATTTTTTTCCCTGTTTTTAAATGTCAGGTTTTAATTAAATATCATTTTCAAAATTTCGTGCATATTATTTCTTGTTATAAAGAAGTCTTTCTCATTCTATGATAAATGTACTTACTCTTTTGATGAAATAAATGGAAAATTCTAAAATATTTCACAAATATCAATTATTTTTCAATATTGCTGTTTGTATTCTCATTATAGCTCATTATAACCCTTAAGTAGGCTGCTTTTTTATAGCCCTTTCTACAAATGAGAAAATGAAGATGCAAAGAAGTTACACAAACTATATCACTATCACTATCTATCACTATCTTCCCGTTAATCATCTATTTGCTAGAGTGGGCACCAGTAATATCTCTATATGTCCTGTCTCAAGCTAGTAGAACCCAAAGGCATCCTCTTGCTCCAGGAACATAAAGAGCCTCAAACCATTATATTAGGTCATGGGAATGACCTAATATAAATGTTACTGGCATTTGGCATATCAAATACTACAAGAGTAGCTTGCCAGGCTTGCTGTGCGGGTGGCATACTCTTGTAGTCACCTCTAAATAGAGCATTTATTGAAGAATCGTGCAGCCGCTAGCAGCCGCATGCCGGGCTGTGATAGTCTGGTCTGCTGGGTGGAGTAGTGATGAGAGGGAAGTCCGGATGAGGAAAAGAGAGGGCACCATGGAGGAGGGGGGTCATCTGGCTTGTTGTGAGGCTCTGCTGGGGTGGCAGGCCAGGGCTCGACCGCCATGCCTCCCTGGGCACCTCATGAGAGGCTGGGCACAGGGAGAGCAAGTAGCAGCTCTGTTCCATGTCTGAGAGTCTCTGGTTCAGCATACCTGGGCCAGATTGAAAAAAAAAACTGCTGCAGGGTGGCTGTCGATGATCTGGGCTGTGATAGTCTGGTCTGCTGGTTGGAGTTGTGACAAGAGGGAAGTCGGATGTGAAAAATGGCGGGGCCCCATAGAGGAGTGGGGGGGGGTCGTCTAGCTTGTTGTGAGGCTCTGGTGGGGTGGCAGGCCAGGGCTAGAATCCGCCAACACAAACTATGTTAAATAAAACTAACTTTTCATTGTGTGTTTTTTTTTTAAACACCAATAATGGCCTCATGTCTCACTACTTCTTGGATATAATTTTGGAGCATCAATATCATCCATGCTTTCCTGTAATGACCAATGATCAAAGTCCTACAGATTTTACACAGTCAAGTACTGAACAAGTGCTAAATCTGTTTATTATTTGCTTGTTAATCATTTTATAATATTTATTTTTTTTTCTATGCTGAATGCTAGAAACAGAGACACAAAAGGTCACACATTACCCAGCTGGAGTGATTTACGTTTTGTTTGTTTGATTTGGTTTTTTATTTGGAGCCACACCCAGGGATTCACAAGGATCATTTCTAGCTGTGCTGAGGTATGAGCGCTTGCATTGTTCAGGGGCCATGTGTGGTGCTGGAGATTCAAATCAGAGCTGTGACAGCAACTGCCTTAACCCCTGTGCTATGTCTCCAGTCCAGTAATATTTACTTCTGGAGCTCACAAGTTAAATGCTGTGTATCCAAAATATATAATTGACTAGAAGCCATACATAAGGAGTGGTGGTGGTGGTGGAAAGCTGAATATGCTGGAGAAAGCTTATGTCAAGTGAATAAAGAGGTATTTGATTTGTATCTTAAGGACGCAAGAAACCTGCTGGATAGGGGAACTCTAGGTCAGGATAAAGTTCTTATTTGTTTTGTTTTCTCTTAGAGGGCTACACCCACTGGTGCTCAGGGTTTACTTTTTTTTTTTTTTGCTTTTTGGGTCACACCCAGCAATGCTCAGGGGTTACTCCTGGCTCTGCACTCAGGAATTACTCCTGGCGGTGCTCGGGGACCATATGGGATGCATGCGGGGGATCAAACCTGGGTCGGCACAGGCTGACCGCGTGCAAGGCAAACGCCCTACCCACTGGGCTATCGCTCTGGCCCCACTCAGGGTTTACTTCTAAGTTTGATTTCAGAGATAATTCTTGGCAGGTATAAGGCACCATATGGTATGACAGGAATTGAACCAGGTTCAGCCACATGCACAAGATCCCTACCCACTGTACTAGTATAGTTCATTTAATACATCTCTAATTACAAACAAATATTAAAGTTAGCTTAAATTAAAACTAGCAACAACATCAAAGAAACAGCACCCTTTACCATTGAGCATTTTGGTTCCCATAGATCCTTACTGACAAGTTCATTTAATACATCTTTATTAAATGAAGGCCTTTCTCTAGACCCTGTAGTCAGTTCTTAAGAATCCTAGACTTCAGAGTTTAAGAATCGAAATTATACTGAATTTTGTAACATATCTGAAAGTAATTTGACAGCAAATTAAGTAAATTAAACACAGATGAAATTAAACAGGGAATTTCTTTGGTTCAAGTAACTATTAATTAAAAGGTGATGTTGGGATCAGGTAAGATTTGATCATGATGCCGGTATGTTCTGTCCTGTTGTTATTCTCTCAGCTGTCCTCAGTGTATATGATGATCTCATCTGCAGGTGAGATTTATTTTTGGTTGCAGCACTACCTACAAATAGCGAATCCAGATATGATGGGTTAAATAGGGTTGTGTTTATCTTTTTTATCAAACCTTTACCAATCACAGCATCCCAGCATAGAGAGATGAGAGATTTTATAAGAATTCCTCAAGAGCAGGAGCACTCACTCCTAACAAACCGCATGGCTATGGAAGAGTAAAGTCAAATATGATAGCTATTGACCAAAGGGAGAAATGCAACCAACCAACATTTGATACTTTGCTTTATATAATGAAGTGTTAGTAGGAACTGATTCCGGAGAACTGACATCCAGCTTTTCAAATGATTAAAATAAACAAAACCAAAAAGAAATGGAGTCAGTGCATTTCTTATTTTACGTAAGGAATATACATTGACACGTGCTTGAGACAAAATAATGAATAATAGAGTTAAAGACGAATTCCATCAAAATTGATTCACCAGTTCATCGATGGGTTCCCACAAAGGTGGGACTAATTCTGAACTGAGTAAGCTAATTCTGGATAAATTCACTCTAGTAAATGTTTTGGAGTCTCCAACCCCTGTTATTCATACTAACTCAGGGCAGAATAAGTATCAGTATGATACAGAAAGACATTTAAATAAAATATTCATTGTATTTTCTCTCTTTATTTTCCAAAATGTTTCCTTTGCGTAAGCTTCTAATATCTATAGCTGTAGATGTGTCATCATTACTTAGCTGGAATGTTTGCATTATTAGAACCACATTAGGCAGTAAGCAAAAACACATGCCCAGGAGTCTAGTTATGAGATTTGTGCATGTTTTCTTTGAGTTGAAACAAAAGAATAATGACCAGCAGCATTCAGCAACTTAGCCTTGTCTCTATCCTATTAGGATCACATTCCCAGGAGACAGCTCTGGTTTTAAAAGCTATTTGCAAATGTATAGTGACTTTTTTTATTGCAATTTTTCACAAAGAAGTTGCAGAAATGGGGAGGGTGGGTGGAAGCACAAAGCATTATAACTTGAGTATATCTTTTTTTTTTCTTTTTTCTGAAATGACTAGTGAATGACCAGAATGCTGAGGAATGATTTGTGCTTTCCATTTAGTAATATAGAGGACTTTTCCATTTGCAACATTTAACTGGTAGAGACGGTCTTCAGAACATTCAGACTGATGATGTTTGTTGATTCATTGAGATTATAGTAATGTGATGAAACTCATGCCACAGTTTATTTTTATACTTTATACAGTGACATCTACATTATCTTATTTGAAGTTCACAAGATAATTCCTCTGAAATATAACTTAACTATGTCTCTTAGTGTTGTTTCTTATGTATTTTACTAGAGACTATCTTAAGTTTCTGACAATTTAATTGATATATTTATTGGCTTTTGTCTATTTGAGTTCTACTATGTGGCAGGGATTGAGGTCTTGCAGTATGAAAATACAAACAATTTCTACCTTAATCAAAATAATGTTGAAAGCCATAAAGTACTAACAAGTTTTGGGGTAATTTTAAATGATAAGATAAATACATCTTAAAGACTTGTGGAAAATAGATCTAAACTAGTCTGTGGGACAAGTGTTAGACAGTATCTTCATGAGATTGATTTTTTGATTGCAATATGATAAATGGTAAAGTTTTTGGTAAGTTGCTTTTTTGGGTTGAAATGAGATAAATGGATACAATTGTGTGGGTCGAGTCTTTAGGTGAGAGAGGACAGGACTCAAATCAATTCAAAGGCAGTGCTAAGAACACATGCAAAATGGTTTATGGCCAGTGACGACAGTGAGAAGACAATCTTGGAAAACCTTACAACGAAAGCCAAGTGTTGGTAACTATCATTAGATATAAGGGGAAGCCATTGAATTTCAACTTGACGGATGACATTAGCAGGTCTGAATTTTCTGTGTACTTTTACAAAGAATGGCTTTCAATGAGTGCATAAATTCTAAGTAAAATGTTTGTCTTGATATAAACCTCTCATCATTTTTTTTCAAGATGGCAACAAGGGTTGCAGATAAAGCACCTCCAATGAACATATCAACAAATAGCAGATCCCTCTTAGCTGCTGATTCACCAAAATTTTTTGAGGAAATTTGACAGTTTTTCACTTTATGTGCTTTTTATCAGAGAACAAGTTGCCTAGTTATTGCCAAATTTAAAAAAGATACAGCCATTCAGCTATAAAAGTTCTTTCGAAAATATAACTAAAATTGGGTCTTCAACGAATTTCCAACCTATAGTGTAAGTTTGACTAAGTTGTCCTTTACTATGTTTCTACCTTAAAGTTTTCATAAGATTTTATTCACTTGATACAAAGTTATTTTAGGACAGGCTTTTAGCTTCTTAAAAGCATAGGCAATTATGAGATAACTTACCTTAGATTTTGTCCAGAAGAACAGAAATTTGTATTTATTATAACCTAAATAATTATTGCCTTCAAATCATTGACAGAAAAATCAACTTATTGGGTCTGGATATATAGAAAAAACGGAATTTCCTATTTTTCTGGTAAATTGGTTTTTCAGGACACAGTTCCCTTTTACTATGACTACTAGGGATTATATTGGCAAGATTCAGTTGGCAAGTGGCACAATGGATAACGTGGTCTGACTGCAGATCAAAAGAATATAATGTCAGATTCAGACAGATTTCTGCTATTGTGAGTATCATTAATATGGAACAAATTTTCTAATAAACCTAAAACTAAGGTATTTTTTTCTCCTATGGCCTGTTTTCTCTCATTTCACTTATTTCTCATGAACATAACTCTAGACATTTTTAATAAAGGTGAGATATATATAAGCAAAGTGTTTGTCTTTACCCCCAATAAAACTCTATTTCCAGCCTCTTTTAGGTCTATTAAATTGTGTGTTAAATACAATTTCAAAATCATGTTTTCTTATTTAAAATAGTTGTTGGATTAGAATTTTCCATGTTAACTAAATAAATTGCCTGCAACAACTTTTGCTCACCCCAATTTTCTCTGATGTAGCCAACAGGACAGCGAATCCTAGAATTTTTGCCCCCTTTTCAGTAATTTATATAAATGAACTATCTATCTAACTGAATTTTTCAACTGCAAGGTCAGATTGAGGCAATCAAACTATGACAACTCTGTCTATGAAGGGCAGGTTCAGTCTAAGATATACTTATCCATCAATACTGTTCATACAATAGTAAACTTTCCATGATCCTGAACATATTTTTAAGTAAAAAGGAAGCATTTCTGCCCTGTAGTCATTACAACTACTACAGAGAAAGAGAGGTCATTCAGTTTTTATTCTTTCTTCTTTCATCAACAGGTCTTTTAAAGAGATAATATTCTATTAATTTCTTTTTCTTTTGTAACATTAAACATTTTAGTGGTTTAAATGAGTTTGGACAATTCCAGGACATGGAGAGTTAGGGTGTCAGCAATGCCCCCAACCTAATGTCATTAAATGCTCAACAATGACTTTAAAATAAGTAGCTTTTTGAAAGTTGTATCTTTGAAGTTTCATTAATTAGTCATATCACTGGAAATGCATGGCTAAAGTAAATTACAGTGTTTAAAATATCTACTCCTTCAATGTGAAAAATGAAAGGATCCTGCTACCTTGTCTTTATACTAATGAAGATATTATTAATTGGTTTAGCAAAAACATAGATCTAACCATAATGTGCAACAGTTATTAAAGATAATTAACTACAGATCATTGGTTTGAAACATCTAGTCCAAAATGATTTCTGAAGGGCACATTATTCTACGAGATAAAATAATTAAATTTCTAACTGCTGCACGAGACAACTGTGGCATATCTAGCGTTTTAATTTCTTTTGTTCTATTCTCAGGGTACTCTTACTGTTTTAGGTTTTGAAAAAGCTACCCATGTTTCACAGTGAGGTCTCTGTTCAGCATGTTTTGCTGAAATCTTTCATGTCTATGGAAAAATTATGATTGAAAGAAAAGGAGTACAATGACACTAGACCTAATAAAAAAAAGCACACATAAATTCAGCTCCTTTTTAACTGGGGAAGGATGTAGGGTAAGTCAAACAAATAGGAAACAAAATAAGTTACCTTAATGAAATAGCTTTCAAACACATCCCTCACAGAATCTATTTAAAAACTGAAAGCTCATGTTTGCAAATAAATAAGAGAAAATATAAATATGACAAATGCCAGTATTCATGCATTAATGAATAAAGCAATTATGTGCCTACACATAAAATAAAACTCAACAATTACAGTAAAAATAAGAGAGACTAGAGAACAGTAGGCTGTTTATTAAAAACTTAAAGATTAGTGGCAAATATTGTGAAAGATTAGTGACAAATATTCTGACCATGATTCTAAAAAAAATCATTTTACTTGATGTTTACTTGGTGAAGGTAAGTTAAAAGAGGAGAGTTAAGATTCACATATAATAACTACACATAATAGTTTTAGAATCGCTAAATAAATTTTTGACCATGATATTTAACAATGGTAGTATAGTCAGATGTTCCTTGGTGGTGATCATTTTTAAAAGTGAAGCATGAAGTACATTTTAGCCTCAATTTCATATGTCCAAATCTTATAGTATTTATGGTACCATCTGTGACCAGAAACTTACTTTGTATAAAAACCAAACAGTGAAACATAATAGTAATGTGTTTTCTTTCTATATACAATTCAAATTTATATTAAGTCTAAATTAATAAACTCTGTCTTAATATGTGGGAGACCTGGAAAAAGCAATGCATTTTGAGTTACAATTCAAGACTCTAGTATAAATTATTGTGTTTAAGAATATTTTAATATCTTGCCTTAATCTAGTAAGTGTGTAAAAAGATATACTTTTTTAAAATCTGACTAATAATAAGTCAGATTAAGAATATATCAAAATAAAGGCATTTCTTGCTGGAATCAAAGCTTAGAAACATGGCTACATGAGAAAAACTTGAACTTTAGACATGTATACTGATGTTGACTCTAATTCCTTGAAAAGAACAAAACCAAAATATTTAATGCATGTATTTTTGGTCCAACACACACTAAAATATAGACTCAGCTAAAATGTAGAACTCCCTTAAAAATGTAGCACATAGAGAGGGAATAGGTCTTGAAATTGGAAGTGAGTAAAGTCATTACAACCTTTTTATTAATATAGAGAACATTTCTGATTTGTATACTGTAGGTGCTGAAACCTCCAATAGGAATGGGAAAAGAGTCCTTTGGTGAAAGATTTGAAAATGCATCATTCTACAAGTTCACAAAAGCAAAGGAAGTTCAGACGAGTTCTACTATGACAATAGTCACTTAACCTAGCTCTATTTTCTAGGAACACAAACTCATGGGGACTCAGTAGCTACATAATATTCAGGTAGCTTTTCCATTAGGTACCTTATGAAGGTAAGTTTGACTTGATTTCAGACCCTCCAAATCCTACTCTGTCCTCTGAGGTCACTGGCAGTAGTGTGTCACAGTCCTAACTAATATCCTCAAGGTGTGTGTTAGATATTCACAACTTAGTGAGTGCTTAAGGTGCTCTTTTCCCTGTCCTATTAATTTCTTTTAAATGTCTTGTTCAATTTGTGGAATGAAAACCTATTGAGCAAAAAGAAGATTCACAAATTTCTATGATTGTGTAACACAGACAGGAGGCAGAAACTGGCATGAAAAATGGCCTGGGAGGTGTAGGGGGCTGGAGAGATAGTCACTTGTCACTTGTCACTTGTCTTCCTGTTGTTCATCGATTTGCTCGAGCTGACACCAGTAATGTTTCCGTCGTTGGGAATGAGGTCCATTATTGTTACTGTTTTTGGCATATCATATATACCATGAATAGCTTGCCAGGCTCTGCCATGGTTTCTGGGTTCATCCCAGGGGCCCAGTTTTTCTATGTCAGACCATCAACCATCCACCATCCAGGGCCCATGGGGCAGAGCTCTAGGTGTGGACAAGCCTGTCTCCTGTCTGTCACCTGCCGATGCAGCTGAGCACTGCAACCACACCTGCAACACCTGGAGGGGGCAGTGGGAGAGATAGTACAGGGGAATAAAACACTTGCCTTGCATAAGGCTGAGTCATTTGATCCCTGTCATAGCATATGGCCCCCCAGAGCACCAATAGGAGTGAATCCTGAGCAAAGAATTGTGAATAAGTCATAGAGCACATTGGGTATGAACAAAATCCCCTCCCACCCCCAAGAATAAAAGAAACAGAGTCCTGCCTAAAGACATGAATCACAACCTAAAGACATGAATGAAGTACAGGCTGAGGCTTGAGCCTATGACATTTCATCAGCAAATTCAGTCCTATGTATGCTATTTTTATAGAAATCTCTAGAGGTCAATGTGTGAAATGTGATCAGAAGGCCTAAACTAGTTGCTTTCCAGCTACATTTTACATGACAATGAGTATTTTATTCTTTGCCTATCCAGGACGTAGTTTTAAAATATAAGGATTAGTTGACACCAGGTAAGATTCAAGAGAGTCCATATTCTCTCTAGTCTGTCTTCTCAGACAGTAGGGATCTCACAGTATCAGAATCACTGACTGCAGATGTTATGGTCATCCAAGGGCATATTCTATGCTTTCCATTCAGCCATTGACCTCTAGATGCCTTCTCATTTTGGCACAAAATCATGTTGCCACTGATTGCAATACTCAATTGTTGACTAATGTGTTTCTTCAACTTATTTGGATTTGTTGTTTGAGTTTTGGAACTTTCATTTTTCAACCCCCTGGAATTAACAACTTGATATATCTCACCGTTCTGTTACAATCCTCTTCTGCCCCCCAAAAAAAAAATTCCTTGGGACATCTTTTTTCACTTGGTAAAATCACCAGAATGTTGCATTTTGGAAACTAACTGGAGCCTAACAGCACTCAGCAATCCAAGAGAAATAGAGTTCACCCATTTGGGGTATCTAGTATCTTTACCTAGTAAAAATCCTGAGACATGATAGTGCTAGTTTGCTCCTGCCCTAAATTTGGTTCTTTCCACTCAGACTTCATACTCTAGAAAGGTAGTGATATTTTAAACTAATGTCCCAGTAGTGATTTGATATTTGAGGCATCATGTATATGTTTTATATCCTTTATATTGGAAGCATCATGCATGTTCTCAGGGGGAAAATAAGCAAATTGTTGGAACAACAGCTCAGTGTTTCATGCCATTTGGGAAATGTAGATTTTTTTTCCTCTACTGGATTCCACTTTAACCAACCTAAAAAAAATATGATGCATGTTTCCACCTAACATAGTAGAACTCTGCATGGTCAACATATTTGTTTGATAGCAAGAAGTGAGTCTAGTGAGAAAGTTTGCTTGAAGTCCCTCCTGAAAATCCAAATCACAGCAGTTCACACTATAAGACCTGTAAGCAGCCTCAAAAGCTTGAGCTGTTCATTTTCCTGCATCATCTTTTGAGTGTCAGCTCGCCTGTCCCCCTCTGTTACTGCAGTGAGCTGAGGGGAGGTTATGGATGTGCTTTAATCAGATGGAGAGGTGGAGCCATCTGCTCTAACTTCCCTAGTTATTGTTGGCGCAGTAGCTGGAGCTTTGGTTTGGGTCTTTTAACAGTTCATTTAACTGAGGAGCAGGGAGTGCATTCAGAATATGAGGCCCTTGGTATTAGTATGGTTTCATTACAGGTTTGTTGCTGCTGATTCAAATAAGTCCCTTCTAAATTTTTCTCACTGTTTTTCTCAAACTCACTTAAAAGAAAAACAACTTTCTATCTTTCTTTCTTACAAGGCTTGCTTCTGCTTCTCGATGATTACGGATTCAATTCTTTTTGAACCCAAATCCAACCCCCAGATATTCACCACCACTATCATTTCATGGTGATATTTAAAACACTTGTCTGGGATACTCTTGTTGTGTTTGAACTTCATCCAATAATAGGCTCTTAGTAAACTGTCAATACCACAAGTATATCCTGTTAGCATAAGTTTTCTAGATACTTTAAAATAGACTATTGAACATTATTTCTCCTAGACTTTTATGAGTTGCATTCTGGGTAGAGAAAAGACTAACTAAAAACTTTACTTTTCAGTGGGCCGGAGTGATAGCACAACAGGGAGGACTTTTGCCTTGCTTGCTGACAGCCCAGATGCCATCCTGGGCATCCAATATGGGCCCCGAGCACTACCAGGAGTAATTTCTGTGTGCAGTTACCCCTTAGCATTGCCAGGTATGACCCAAAAAAGCAAAAAAAAAAAAAAACAAACAAACATACAAACAAACAAACAAACAAAAAAACCCAAAAACCCAAACACTTTACTTTTCAGTCTTCATAATGTGATTTGCCCTTAAATTGTTTTCTCTATTCCTTCTTTCTTTCTCTCAGGTAAGACAATTTACCTTTAAGAAAATAACATTATGATTAAATGTGATCACAGTGACTTCAGCCTACTCTCAATATTACCTTTATAAATGTGGAACTGGATTGATTGCTACACAAACAAAACGTTTACTAGCTAATGGCTCAGTGACATTGCAGACAGACACCTTAAAGAGGATAAAATGATATTTCACACCCTTAGTAAAACTTTATAATTTAATAACTGCCTTTTAAAATTAGGCAAGCAGAATGGGCAACAAAAAGGACCTTGCAGCTTAAAAACAAATGTTTAGAGAATAAGGCTTGTTCAGCATCTAGTAACTTTCTTTTCTCTAATTTATTATAGAAAATGTAGCAAAGTTAATGATATACAACTGAAAATTTCTTCCAAGAAGTTTATATTGTCAAGAGAAAAAATAATCTAAACTTCCATTCACCAATACCAAAGGAATATATTATAAAATATACCAACTCTAAAATAGCATAGCATAAATGGTGATTTTCTTTGTCTTCTTAGCTATGCCTTTTTTCCCAATTAGGTCAAATATCACATTAGCACCCTTTGCAGGCAAAAACAAAGCAATGGCATGGACTTAAGAAGAAGGAATCCCTTTGACTTTCCTGAGTTCTTTGATATGAATTTTTATAT
Organism: Cryptotis parvus; assembly: GCA_021461705.1. Classification (NCBI taxonomy): domain Eukaryota; kingdom Metazoa; phylum Chordata; class Mammalia; order Eulipotyphla; family Soricidae; genus Cryptotis; species Cryptotis parvus. The sequence goes on along the minus strand of JAJIBD010004454.1, from coordinate 46,869 downwards.
CTTGACCCCCCAACCAAGCACTCAGTGATTCATCTGTGAACAGGAGCCATATGTAAATGGTCTATTGTTTAGTTTCGCCCACTATTTCCTAGTAGACCAATTTATTTCATTTTCAAATGAATAGTGCCTATAGTCCATGAAGGATCAAGGGTAAGAGTTCCAAAGCTTTGGCTCTATGAAGATTTATGATGTTTTAGAAAGAAGAGTAGAATCAAGAAACTTGAATTTGAATCCTGCCTCTGCCAGTTACCAACTATATGACTTGAAAAAAGTCAAGAGAATTATCTTGCCCCTGTTTTCTTACAAAATAGTCATAACAAAACATGACTCACTTCATAAGATGGATTACGGATCCTAATTGAGATGATGGATATGAGGGTTGAAAACTTGAACAGCTGAGCAGGTCATATAAAGGGAGTAGAGAGAGCTGGGTATAGATAATACAGGGAAACTGACAGTCTCTGATTGAGAGGGAGAGGTGAAGCCTGTACTAATCTCAAAACTTTTTCTCTCTAAAGGAGCAGCTGTTCCTATTTGGCTCTAGCCAATTTTTGCAATGGAAAAAAAATGGAGACCTGGTGTTGCCAGATTTTCCGGGAAGCTGGAAATCCGGACTTTTATGTGAAACCTCCCAATTTTTAGTTGTTGGCAATTAATTCACATTTAAAGCCCTGTGCAAGCCAAACAAAACACATCTGCAGGCTGCATAAGCCCAGGGAGCCTCCAGTTGTGACCCCTGATATATGTGAACATGTCTGTAACAGAACCTACCTAGTTACAGATATTCCATAATATTTGCCTTCTCTTTTCCTCGGATGTGATCTCCAGCATGAGAAAAGAAAAACAATTGATTTGAGCCTTCTAGAAAGATATCAGAATGCAGTCTCTTAAGGTTCTGATTTACTATTTAAGTCATATATTAATGTGTTTGGTTTTATTGACCATCAAAATGCATAACCTGGTACAGCTTGTGCTTTGGAAAATTGAACTGAATCCTGTGACTTTGTAACAGAAGTTTAATTTTGTTAGAAAACATGCACTAAAAAGATAGCGGAGACACTTCTGAATCACATCAAGAAAAATTCACTATTTCTGAAGTGGGGCTGAGCTCCTTTAGATTCTAGTGAAGGAGTAGCTTTAGCCTGGTTTTTCTTTGTCTTCAGCAGAACAGGACCTGATTTTTAACTGGTATATCTATGTGTCGCACACTCCTTAAGTAGTTTAACTTACTTTTTAACTGTTACATGCCAACAAAACAGGTTGCTTAATTGGTTTGACCTTTCACAGTATTTTTAATTTTTCAATCTTAGTTTCATAGTTCCATCTGGCCCTTTAAAAACGACATCTGGTTAACTGTACTTAACCAGCTGATCACTGTACAGTTATTTTTAAATGTAATGTATGCTTAAACAGATGTTATTTTTATAGATGTGGATCTAAACTGCACTTGTGTACGTGCTATGTCTGCATAAACTCTTTCTGCAATTCAAATGTTGACACCCAAAATTACAAGCCAGAATGCTTATGAACTCCACTATTATGGTACTGCACTTTTGTGCTGCTTGTTAGGTAAACATCAATTCAGTTCTTTTTCTCCCTTCATTGCACATAAATAAAACATTAGCATTTAGTTTATAAAGTGATGAACATTTTGCTGTGTTGGATTTAGCTTTATAAATACAACTGCTGTCAGCAAGAAAAAAAGGATTTATTGAATAAATAATAAGAAAGCTAAGGGAAAATGAAAATATATATATTATGCAAAACATGGTGTCTGTCAACAGGTCAGGAAGGGGCCACAATGCTTTTGGTGTTACTGTCAGAGATAATTCCATCTCTGACACAGTATCTGAAGCATTCTGGACCTTTCTCATGAAATATATTTTAGATTTTACTCAGGGATCACTCTATAGAAAATAAATCTATTTTGTAGAACCTCAAAAAGCTAAACTATCCAGGAACAATTAACATTTAGAACAATTCACATGTCTTCCTATAAAAAGCATGTAGAATGCTGAGGAAATATGATAAAAAGAAAACCTAAATTGCCATCTAATTCAGCAGTTTTGTATTCATCTTTCCCTATCAGAAAAATAAAGGGCTAAAGCAGTTCTTATATGGATGGAAAGGTCTTCCAATCGTGAAAGCATTTTAGCTTTCAGTGTACCCTGCTTCACGAAGAACTCAATCTTGCCAAACTAAGAGGTCTCCACAGACCATTACAGTGGGCAGTTTGCATAGGACACGAAGTTCAGTTTTACTTGAGACAAAGAAAGTGGTCACAGTTGCAAATATTTTATAGAGAACTTTAAAAGTATCATTCTCAAGGTTAAAAATTGCAGTTATACATAATACCTCAGTAACTGATAGACATTTTCTCTCTCCAGAGTCCATTTTCTGTGAAAAACACCACATAACATCTGTTCATAAACAGTCCTTCTGTGAAAACACTGACACAGGTCTTGAGCTTCTACCGGCTCAATTCCCCTGCCATGTGCAGATGGCATGATGTATTTATACAGCTGAAGCCTGTGTAACATAAGCCCAGTCATATCTCCAGGTAAGACTTCAGGCAAACATGTGCTGCTGTTCTCCGGCCTCACCCCAAGTTGTTCAAGGGGTTCCTTCTGACACAAAGACAAATTGTTTCTCACTAACATGAGGGATTCACAGGAAAAAAATCACCTTCGGCAATCAATGTGCAACTCTACAGAGATAAGAAGATTTCTGGTCTTTAAAAAGATTCCACAGAACATATTAATGAAAAACTAATTAGGTTATAGAGGTATTTGGGAAACTAAATATGACTGTGATTATTCAGTTGGCCTTTTCCCCCTCCCCTTTGTCTCTAAGCTTTACGTGTGATGTTTAACTGGAATTAATTATTGTAACTAAAAAAAGTTAGGGGTTAAGGGTTTAAATTATTAGCATGCAATTTTTTAGTAATGACCATGTGGGAGAAATGATATAATGAAAGAAATTATTTGTCACACAACTTTCTTTAATTTCTCCTGTTTAACATGAAATGGACATGGATGGAAGGGTAGAGCTTTTTTTTATGAACACTTGTAGTGAAGCACTTAGGGACTTTGAAACCCCAGCGACCTTTCTTAAGTTTTCAAATCTGATTTCTCTATGAATTGATGAGATGTTGATCCTTTGGCATCTTCCAAAACCAAGTTTTCTTTGAAACAACATAAATTCCAAGGATAAGTATAACCTACTTCTTAGGGCTTGGAGAAACATTGGTCTAAGTAAAAGCAGGATGCAAGCGCTTCCGAAGGGTTTAGGATCCCGAAGATCACCCAAATAAACAGAACAAGGAAGTTATACACACGCAGGACCTGGGTTTATTTGTACCTGTCTTTGTTGCACAGCTGCGATTCATATGAAAGTCATGATTAGAGAAACATTTCACAGTACCCCAATGTAATCTAAACTGTTCATATTTTATTCTCCATGAACATCACAGGCAAATTCTTGTTCTGTTTGACCAGCTGGGGTCTAAACTTACAGCCAGTGGTTAAAAAGGGTTCTTGCCTTCGCTCCTTTCTCCACTTCACAAGCACAGCCTTACTGGCTGTGCATTTTAAAGATCTTTTACTGAATTTATAAGCCCTCAACTTATTGAATAGTCTTTATAATAGCTTACTGGTTTAGGCTACACAACTTTGATAGAGATTTGCAGGAGAAAAAAATAGCACTTTACGCATATGTGGTTTAGGTGATATAGCTGACCGGAAGGGACGATGCTCTGTGAATCTCCAGAGAAATTCTCCAGAGAGACACATGTCTAAGTTTGTTTCTATATCATGGAAACAAGTAGGTCTTATATTACATTTGTTTCTTTCTACCTATTCCTTACTCATACGAAAAACCTAAAACAGAAAAAATAAACAAAATTTATCCTCTCAAATCACACTCTATGACTACTTTTCTCTAAATATTGACTTGTATTGCTATTTCATTGAAATGGTAGTTAGAGATATTAACGGACCAAATGCAAATTCAAGCTTTCTACTTGTATTTGAAAAATTACTTACCTATTGAATCAGTTAATTTTTTTTCTGGTTTCTGTCATTGGTTTATTTTCTTTCATAATTATTCATGTTTCCTCCGTGGAAAAGTGCAAGTTGTGAATTATACATTAACTTCTCTTGGTTGTGTGTCCACTCAGTAACTGATCTCCAACTGTTTGACATATTTATTTTGATCCTAGTTTATATGATAACAGTATAATAGGTTCATTTATACACCATTTTTAATAATAAAAATGGAACATCTTACAATATAATGAGAAATTGAAAACATAACTTTTGATATGGAAAATGGTGTTATCATGTTTTATAAAAAAAGCATCAAGACATCATCTTTCTTCTATACTACACAATCACAATGAGGAATATGGCATAAAGAGATTTGGGAATAAATCCTGAGAAAAAAATATGCCACTGTATTAAAAGCAACTATTCCTGGATGGTTGGTTTATGAATTATTTATATGCTTCATTATTATTTTTATATATTTTCACAAATATTTTATATTAAACATATGATATTTAAACAATAATAAAAGAGGAGAAGGTTGCTTAGTGACATAACCTCCTGCCTTGCACATGTGGAACCCACAATGTAATCTGTAGCACCACAAGAACAAAAGTCAATAATCATGAAATGTTTTGAAAAGTAAAATAAGGGCATTTTCCCATGTGATAGTCAACTTTATCTTAATAATACTTCTAATACCTTTGAACTAGAATGCATGTGAATATACAGATTATATTTACAGAGTATATTATATATGTAAGTGTACTGAATATATTTACTGAGTATATCTTATATGTATGTGTAAGTATATTTTTTGGAAGTATATTATGAGATTTGGAAAGGAACCATTAAAGAAATCTTCTCCCTCCTTATAAGGAACTTTTGGCTACAGATGAATTTTTGATGCTTAGAGTCATGTCTTAGATGATGTCTCTGACTTTATTAATTTCTCCCTTTTATCTTCCTCCTCTTTTTCCTACCTTTCCTTATTAAGTGTTTATTGATTACTCAATAAATCTGTGCCAGGTGCTCAGGGTTGGAGTTGAAACAGCTTTTCCAGTGAATTTGGAGCCCAGCAGGGATGACACTTTCTTAACCGACAACAAAATTAAGAGGACAACAACAAAGACTTTATACTTATGAGAGGTCTATGCAGCTGTGGAAAGCAGGGGTGAGCACACCCCTCAGAGTGGGAGGAAGCCTTCTGTATGGCAGTGACATTTGTGCTGACAACCGGGAGCACAAAGATGAGATAACTGGTTGTACCAAGCGTGGGAAGATGATAGGGGAGGCTGAGTGAAACTCACAAAGTACTTGTCACGCTTGTCCTAAACCTTTTCAGTACACCATCATGTGTGACATAAAGAAACTCCTCAAATATTTGTTGATGTGGAAGATATGGCATTGAAGTCTCAAAATCACTAGGATGAAGAACACCTGAATTAAAATTTAACAGCTCACAGATCTCAGTTCCCGTCTCTAGCAACTACCTGGGATCTCACATTCACTAAGTATGGACAACATGGAGGCTTGGGATAGTTTAAAATGAAGTCTCATTTAATGGAATGGAAGTGAATATTTAGATTGTTCCGGATGTAAACTCAGTAATAAACATGAATATCAGACTGCAAAATTACCACCGAATTCCTGGAATGCTCCAATCAAATTTTGAGTCATTTTTCAAATGGCATCCAATACTTAGCTACAAGTGTCAGCACATATGACTAGCTGCTGATAAATCTTGAGTTTTTCTGCAATAAAAATAAAAATATTTTGCTTTAATCTCAGAATCATCACACGCACTATACATATGCTGGTCCCAGTAACCTACTCATTTTTATTTTGTAGCAGTTGTTTTTCATGAAGAGAATGTCCACCTACTTTAAGAAGGTTGGAAAAGTGCATGAATTTTTCTCTTAAAAATACTCCAAGAGGCTTTATGCATTTTCCCCCTCTGGGTTGATCAAACCAAGCAATTTTTCCTTAAAGATTTAAATACCTAGTGCCTTAGCAACATTACAGCACCATTATCTACTATCAAGGATGAATACCACTGTCAAATAAAATCAAACTTAAGAAGCAAAAAAAAAATCTGTAATTTTATGGTAACAAAAATTACATTTCTCAGTTTCCTGAGAAAAGCATCTGGTAATAGAAGGTCATGATGACAAAAAAATGGATATGGTGAGTGAACCTCTGCCTCCAATGAAAAGAAGATGTTGATCACGAAACCAATAATTCCAGTATCTAGCATATAAAAGTCTATCATAAATAACAATTGGCTCCCAGAAAGGTATAATTGAACCTGCTTGTATCAACAGTAAGTTTCTTTACAGGATTTTTCTACCCATGTTAACTTCTTTTTACATGGTATTATTTTCCTTAAATGGCATTTCTACTGACAACTACATCGAATGCACTGTATAATTATCGTGTCGTCGGTTTCTTTTTCTACAGTTCTTTTTAATTACAAAATAATACCCTTGTGAAGTGTGCACATTTGATATCTTAACCATCATTGGGTCAATATAGCAGTATGAACTCATTATCAATATATTTTAACTATTTCATTATTTCTAATGCTCCAGTTTGGGTCTTTTTTTTTTTTTTTGACAAACTGCCAGGTAATTATGCAATACCAAGAAAGAATTAGCATTCTCTGGAGCAGAATGGCCCTTCCTGTCCTTGCTTTTTTTCTTTTCTTTCAGCCATGACAACACAATAAATAGGCAGTTACCTGGATTGATGAAGTGTGGTCCTTTACTTGAGGCAAGAATAACTTCTGTGGTTCAGAAACTGTTTTGAGCAAATCTCAAAATTAGCATCACCACTGAGAGCCAAGATCTCTCTCCTTCTAATTCTCTTTAACTAGAGCAATGATGTTTTATTACACTGTTAAATTTTCTGTCTTGTTTCATGCCCAATTTCATCTCCCAGTACGAAGTGTAGACTGTCCTTTGCTACAGAGGATTTTCATATGTTACAGATTGCTGTATCATTTTCACATCCAGAACAAAGCACATCTCAAAAGTAAGCTCATTGTACATAAAGGTACAAAAACATGAATGGTTTGACAAGTAGTTAGTGAAAAGATTGTTTGCATGATTCACAAGTTTATAAACCAAGTGAAATAAGGTGTAGTTCAATAGGTACTTCAGTAGCTTGAGGGAATGACCATGAGCTCAAGGAATGGAGTTAAGTATATTGTAGCACAAATTCTCAATCAATTTTGTTTCATCATGGTGTAAAAACTGCTTATTAGCACTTAGATTTCTCCTTAGATAAATCTACATTTCACCTTAGAGAAATCTAAGGTGCTATTCCAAGAGGCAGAGAAAGTACTGTGAGTACTGTGACCTTGGGCAAGTTACTAAATCTCTCTGTGCTGTGATCATTTGTAAAGCTGGGTGACTAAGAGCACCTGAATATACTTTTTGATCCCTTCTCAGAGCTCTCAAATTCTTCTGCTCTTTCAAGCTACATTGAAAATCCCAGTATTTTGAGTCATTCCTCAAGTTGTCAGTCTTGCTTAAGATAGTTTCAAAGATTCTCCCCATTTTGAATTGTTTACCTGTAGTCTATGCCCAAGTTTAATACTTTTCTTCAGGAATAAACTTCATGCTTCACCAAGACACAAAGCAAGATCAGATAACTCTCATTTTCATTATGTTTAACATTAACACCTAAGTGGTTTTCTTTAAAATGTTCAGTTCTCTGTTTTTATCATTTATCTTTTGTATTATTATGCAGGTGTGGCTGCAGTGTCCGTCTGCATTGGCAGGTGGCAGACAGGAGACAGGCTTGTCTACGCCCAGGGCTCTGCCACGTGGGCCCTGAATGGTTGATGGTCTTACATAGAAAGAGACTGGGCCCCCTGGGATGAACCCAGAGGCATAGCAGAACCTTGCACAGTACCTGTGGTGTATTTGATATGCCAAAAACAGTAACAATAATGGACCTCATTCGCAATGAATGGAGACATTACTGGCACCCGCTTGAGCAAATCTATGAACAATGGGAAGACAAGTTACAAGATGAAACTGTAAAATAAAACTTAATTATTTGTTTATTTCCCCTTATCTGTTGATCACTGAGCTTGGATCAATGACATGGTGATTTAATGCTTGTTATAATCTCTGCTCTTCTAACAGTGGGAAATTTGATAGACCCAAATCTCATCTTCAGTTTTTAAATTAGTATTTTTATATACAAGGTATATAGATATGTTAATTTAAGAAGTGTCCCAATGGGAATTAAAAGATTTGAAATACGTCCATTCACATAGTATGGAGTGAGAGATTGGTTAAAGTTTCAGTTTATAAATACTGTAGTGGTTAACAAAAAAACTAATAGAAGTTTGAGTTTTAGAAGTTCTATGAACAAGTCTATTTAATACATTGTAAGTATACTTCTGAATGGCATGACAAATACCATGATAGAATTTTATACTTTGCAATCCACATAAAGATTTGAAACCTTCCCTTGCACTGAATTGATGCTTAATATAGCTTTGGTATCTCCCCGTCCTTGATTCACATAAATTAATCCTTTCTAATTTAATGAATATGTAATGGTATACCTATGGAGTTCAAAGGAAAATCAGGGTTGTTTTGTCTCTTTGTTTTTGGGATTTTGTTTGCTTGCTTGCTTTTTTCTTCATGACTTCCTCTTGTCTCTGTGCTCAGGGATCACTCCTGTGGACTCAGGGTACCATATTGGGATGTAGAATTGAAACCCAGGTCTCCCACATCAAGGAAAATGCCCTACCACTGTGCTATGTCTCAGGCCCCAGGATGTCTGTTTTGGGGAATATTTATTAAATATCATTTAGACTATATATGCATATATAGTCTAAATATTATATACCTATATTATATAATATAATATTCACTTCACTTGCATCACTTGTCTTCCTGTTCATCATGGATTTGCTCGAGTGGGCCCCAGTAACATCTCCATACGTCCTGTCTCATGCTAGTAGAGCCCAAGGACATCTGCTTGCTCGAAGAACATAAAGAGCCTCAAACCATTCCAACAGGTTGTGGGAATGATGTATATAATTGTTACTGGTATTTGGCATATCAAATATGACACGGGTAGCTTGCCAGGCTCTGCTGTGTGGGTGGCATGCACCATGCACTTGTAGTCACCTCTGATCTTCAGCATTTATTGATGAACCGCGTGGCCACTTGCGGCTGCACAATCTGGGGTGTGATAGGCTCTTCTGCTGGGCTAATGGTGATTTTCATTTAAATTCTGCTGACAAAAGGTTTTTTATATATATATATATATATATATATATATATATATTTGGCCAGTTCTGAGAATCTGCAGTTGATTCTATAATCCTGAAAATAATATTGTGTTCCCTAACATAATGCTATATTTAAAAAACAGAGGAAAAACCAAACTACAAAAAGCAATTTGATGTTCAGTGATCTAAAATGTGTCTCCCAAATTTATAACCCCCCTTTACAAACTGTATTTCCGTGTGTCTCAAATTTTAATGAACGAGTTTTATACCAGAATTTAGGAAAACTACAACATAACAAATTCGATGTTGCAGTGGTTGATATGTTTCATCTTATTCAAATATAACTTCAAAATTTATCTAAATATTGATATCTGAGGTAACATTAAACAATATTTAAAGCAATCCCTTTCTAATAAAAGAATTTAATAAGAGGAATAAATTACAATTAATTAAATTACAATATAGACCTCATTCCCATGACCTGAATGAATGGTTTGAGGCTCTTCCTGTTCCTGGTGTAAGCGGATGCCCTTGGGCTTCACTAGCAGGCAACAGGAAGTATGGAAGATGTTACTCGTGCCCCCTCGAGCAAACCAATGAACAATGGGAAGACAAATGATACAAGTGAATAAGAGGAATATATAAGGAATTACTAAAATTAAAATCTGACAATCTGATCCATATATTTAAATTAATGATTTTAGTAACTTTACTAACAATTATTTTAATATAAAGAATTATCACAAATTGGAGGTAGAGCCATAGTACAGAGGCTCGGGCATTTGCCTTGCACATGGTTGACCTGGGTTCAATCCCTGAAATCCCATATGGTTCCCTGAGCACTGCCAGGAGTAATTCCTGAGTGCAGAGCCATGAGTAACCCCTGATGTTTGCTTAGGTATGACCCAAAAAAGAAAAAAAATAATTATCACAAATTGACTTTTATTGATCTGTTTTTGGGTTGTGTGGGGAACACCCTGTGGTGTTCAGTTCTTACTCCTAGCTCTGTACTCAGGGATCACTCCTAAAGTCACAGAGGCCCATATGGGGGGGGTACTGGAGATTATATCCACATGTAAGGAAAGCACCCTTACTATTATCACTATCACTATAGTTACATAATGATATATCTATGATAATTCTATTTGACATTTTGTTTTAACAAACAATATGAATTAAATTGGTTTTGTACCTGCTAAGGGGTCAGGCTTTGGGCTGAGAGAAAAAACTGGGGACATTGGTGAAGGAACGGTCACTCTGCTGATGAGATTGATCTTGGAGAACTGTATGTTTTAAATAGCTGAATTATGAATGACTTTTTTAAATCACAGTGTTATAATAATTTTTTTAATGAAATTCTCATTTTGGGGGCCAAGAGATGGAAGAGTCTGCAGGTAAATCTGTTGTCTTGCATGCAGTCAAGCCAGGTTCAATCTCCTGCACCCCTGGTGGTCCCCTGCACCCCACCAGGTATGATCTCTAGGCACAGAGCCATAAATAAGTCCTGAGCATAGCTGGGTGTGGCCTGATATAACAAAAATGAAAAGAAATTTTCATGCTGTGTCATGTCAAATACACCTTACCTTGAAAGCATCAAGATCCTGCTAAGTGTCAGATGGATGGTTTTGAACCAAATAAAAGATCAGGGGAGAGAGGAGAGATAAGACAGGGGTTAAGGGGGCCTGGCGATAGCCAAGAGGGTAGGGCGTTTGCCTTGCCGCGGCCAGACTGTGCCAGCCTGGGTTCGATCCCGGCATCCCATATCTTTCCCCGAGTACCGCCAGGAGTAATTCCTGAGTGCAGAGCCAGGAGAAACCCCTGAGCATTGCAGGGTGTGACCCAAAAAGAAAAAAAAGACAGGGGGTAAAGGCACATGCATGACTTGCATGCATCCAACTCCAGTTTAATCCCCACCCCATGTGATCTCCGAGCATTGCAGAGTGTAGCCTTGGACGACCAAACACCAATGGGTGTGGCCTGGAGACGCCAAGTCTCCCATAGCGGCCTGCTAAAACCCAGACACCATAGGTCCTAGAGCAACTTTGTATCCTTGGACCCTTACATTAAACTGTGGGCCCAGTGGGCTGAGATTCAATGAGAGGTGGCCCCTGGGCCTCCTGAGAGACCTTGTCCCCAGCCTCCTGAAAGAGAGAGTACCTACAAAGTGGAAACTAACTGACTGATATTTGAGCTCAGTTCTGCATTTGTAAAAAATAGATTAAAATGTATGCCATAGTTCATAAAAATGACCCAAAATACAGTTGCTATATAAGCTTTTATTAGTTGTTATCATTTTAACTACTAATCCCAAGACTAATGTTACAATTATTAACCCTTAAATTTCCAGTTAAATGCCTTCTTAGGAGTAATAAAAGACAGAGTATTGAACACTTTAAAATATCTGAGTGATTTTATTCTGTGTCCCAGCTTTGTAACTTACTATCTTTGTGATTTTAAAAGCATCATGATTTCTCAATGAACATTTGGTTTTCTATCTATAAAAGAGATAATAATGTCTATCTATGCTTTTATCAGTGAATTAAATAATATTTTATATGAACATAATACATTCCCATGCATTATGAAAATAATAAAAACCCTAAAAATGCTAATAATTGTGAGCAAAGCAAACAACTACATCTTTTTAAAGAAAACATATTACAATTAAATAGCTATGAATATTGTCACAGTAAAACAACTTTCAAGATTTATATGGGTTTTATCTGTTGGTTACTGTTGACACACTGTGGCATTAAACATATTACATTAAGTAGTTGAAATCAGCTTGAATACAATTCACTCTGGTCCTCTTGCTAAAACATACCAATCGGATGTTTTCCAATTTTCTCACATAATATTTCTCTTGTCCTCTGAGGTCATTGGTAATTTGTGTAGGGGGTGGTGATAGGGGAATAGTCTAACCTCTATAAAACTGATCAAAGTGTTACTATGAATACTGCCTTAGGACAAGTGATTTGAACCTTTCCATTATCAAAACATCTGCAAATGTTCTCTTTTATGTCTGTGTCAATGAGTGAGCATATGCTGATTGAATTCCCTTCCCCCTTTGAACACCTGACAAGTATATGTTATTACAAGAAAAATTGACAAATAATGGAAACTAGTGAATTAGTGAATTAATTTAATAGAATAATCCTAGCTTATTCTAATTTAATAGAATAACTCAAATCCTAGAAAGCCAAAAAAACATTTTGTATAGTCTTAACTGTGAATCCATTTTGTAATTATAATGTTTCTTAATATTACTCTACATAAATATTGCTTTTGAATCTTTTCCAAAATTATGTATGGTGTTACATATCACGTATATCTCAATGATATATACTACCATAGGTCACTTACATGGTTTTAAATCTTCTCAGCTTGACCTTTGTCATGCTCTTTAGACACTTCTTTACAAAAAAATATTATTTTGTTAAGTAAATCTTTAGGTAAAAGTAGATAAAATATGCTTCAGGGGTGAGAGAGAGAGTGCGGTACTAGGCTTGTGAGAGATGACCTGGGTGGAGCTGACTTGGTTTTGATTCCCAGCACCACACCTGGGTCCCTGAGTTCCATTTTCTCTTTTTTAAAATTAATTTTTATTAGAAATACCATGATTTACACAGTTGTTCATTATACAGTTGTTTCAAGCATTTAGTCACACCATCAGTGTGACTCCACCAATATCCCAAGTTTCCCTCCTAGTCCCAACCTTAGGCACATACAGTTCATTAATAAATGCTGGAGATCAGAGGTGACTACAAGAGTATGCCACCTGCACGGCAGAGCCTGGCAAGCTACCCGTGTTTTATTTGATATGCCAAATACCAGTAACATTTATAGACCTCATTCCCATGACCTGATGGAATGGTTTGAGGCTCTTTATGTTCCTGGAGCAAGCAGATAACCTTGGGCTCTACTAGCATGAGATAGGACATATGAAGATGTTACTGGTGCCTGCTCAAGCAAATTGATGATGAACAGGAACACAGTGATACAGTGATACATTAAGAGTTTTATTAGAATTTTAAAATACTCAATAATCAAATGCAATATGCTCTAGAACATTGGATAATATGGCCTAAACATATTCTACATATACCAAAATGGACTCTGTATATATGTAAATATACTAAACATATTACTCAAAAATTCTGTTTAGCCTAGTATTAATAACCACAATACTAAGATTTTAGTTTCTGTGAATGCACTTTAATTGATTTATTATTATTTTTATTTTTCCAAAGCTAGTCTCAAATTATAAATAAAAGTATATGTAGAGGATGATGTTCTAAACTGTTACTTTGTTTTTTTTTAAGTATTTTATTATACCACCGTGAGATATACAAATAAAAAGATATACAATTAAAAAGTTCATACTTGGTCATACAGTGTTCTAGCACCCGTCCCTCCACCAGTGCCCATCTCCCACCACCAACATCCCCGGTTCCCTCCCCCCTTCCCCAGCCCCCTCCATGGCAGGTTCCTTATTTCTTTCCCTTTCTCTCTCTTTCTCTTTTCCTTCCCTTCCAGACTATGGATTACAGAACATACATTAAGAGGTTGGCATGTGTATCCTTTTGCCTCTATTTAATGCTCATAAACTGTTACTTTGAATAATCGTGTTTATTTCCTATAAACTCTAAATGACATACTTTGTATTAACTAAATATCCATTGACAATGTAACAATATAACTAATCTGGTGGAATTCACATCCTAAAAATATAAGCAGATTATCACTTGATCACTTGACATCCTATTATTCATAGATTTGCATAAGCGGGCGCCAGTTATATCTCCATTTGACCCTATCACGTGCCAGTGTAGCCCAATGGCATCTGGTTGCTTCAGGAATATGAAGAGCCTCAAACCATTCATTCAGAGTCTTGACAAAGAAGTCTGACCATCTTGTAGGTGGGCGGCCACATGCTCTTTTGACATCCCGTGGGATCCAGTCGTTAACCGGTCTAGTTCAGTGGTCGTCTCCAAATCGCATTATATGTCCAGCCTATCTGATTTTCGATGCCTTGGCAAACGAGACTGCGTCCCTGACTCTGGAACAGCAACAGAGGTGTTAGTGAATATAAGCAGATTATATTCATATTAACTCGTAGATAAATCTTTCTTTCACTGTTTTAGAGAGTAGGCTCAATGTTTTACTTATTATTTGTTCCTCAATAGCTAATCACCCTTTCTGATCTTCCAAAAATTACTAGAATTTCAGTAGTTTATATATTGACTCAATATTATTCCAAGCATTGTTTTTGGCACTATACCAACTGCTGTGATAATCAGCCATAAGATTTATTCCAGTGGATAAGTGTTATAAACATAAGGATTCATAAGGCATCTTACTGAGGGAGAATACTGATGTTTTCTTTGAGGTTGTTGAAAACTATTTGTGCCTCAATGAGTAGAAACACCAGTCTTTATACTCTTCAACGCATGTAAGATTCAAGTTTGTGAGAGGAAAAGGATGTTCACTAGATTTGTATTAACCATTATTACCTGATTTTGTAAGTGCAAATGACTTCACAGAGGAAAATATAGAAAAAGAACCAAAAAAGAATACTATAAAATACCCACTTTGAAGAAAATTAAGGAATTTACCTCTTCTGCAAAATCTGGCACGTCGTGCAAAAGGATATATTATTAAACTCGTTGATGGGTGGAGGAAAGTACAAAAACAGGGTCCAAATATTCAAAGGGCAAAAGCTGGCAGGTAAATGCACTGAGTCAGAAAGGAATAATAGTGAAATGAATAGAAACAGGACATATAATCATTTCCTAAATAAAAGACATGAAGGCAAATAAAATAAGTTTATAGTTTAGAGAATGTTGAGAAGAAAAGATTGAAGAATATTCTTGTCCAGTAGAAAGATAGTTAGATGTAACTGAAACAATGTAAAATTAAATGTTTAGAAATATGCTCTGTAAAACTTAAATGTTTAGAAATGAACAATTTAACCAAAGTATTTATGACTATGTCTAACCAGATATTTGGATGAATCTGCTGAAATTAAGAAAAAAGATGGTCTAAAAAGTTCAATTTCAAAACTTCAAGAGCACAATGCTTCCTAGAGAATTTATCCTTTTGATGGACCTTATAGTTTTTCTAATGTCATTGAAGTCACCCAGAACGTCTACAGGAAAACCTCCTCAGATTACCCAAACATGTGCTATGAGAGCTCCATTTATTTTTCCTTTTTTAAGTGTATCACTACTTATAATCATTTACCTGTGTTATTATGTAATGTTCTCCCCTAGGGTACATAAATTTAAAAAAATTCTGTTAGGGCTCAGAATTTACTGCAGTGCTTGGAAGAGAGCAGGAATTCAGAAACTTTTTTTAAAAAACTTTTTTTTAAAAACATAAATGAATAAGTGAGCAAATGATTGAGTTAATGGACTAACTCCTAACTATTCAGAAATCCTTCTTGGAATTGGGAACTAGAAAACAGGAAAAGAAAGTAAGGGTTCAACTAGAGCACATATAGGATGAACACTACAAAGGATTTGTGAATATTTGTAAGAAGAGGTCAAAGAAAATATTCACTAAACAGCTTAGACATTTGAAAATGTACAACTAGAAAATGAAAGGGTAAGGAATAGAGACAGAAATTATTGTTGAAATGTAATTTGATAACCAAAGCAGTTTCTAACAAAACATACTGCAACATTTATGTTTTGAAAGTTAAAAAAATCATAACGGTAGACTACAAATATAGAAATCATAGTGAAATTATAAATTATTACATTTTAGGCTTTTCTCCAGAATAAAATGTTGTTCTCCATCCAAACTTTTAATGACTTTTTATACTGCCTTTTATTGAACACATATTATGTGCCAGCTACTATATTAACCCTTATGATTAACATATGCAGGAATTACTTTTATTATTTGAATTTTGGCTTTTTGATTTAAGTTCTATCTCACTGATTAACCACCTACATTCCATATCTTATCATCAATTCCTGAGAAATAACTTTTATGAAGGTGGCCAGTATCCTGCATGTTGACAACTTGTCATAGCCCTAATTTCACCTATTAAGTCCATTAAGTAGCATGTGGAAATCATACTCATAATGATATTTTTGACCCATGGCTACTCTTAGAATGTATCTGATACATTTCTTTACAAAGTGATTCCAAAGAGAAAATGACTTCTTACATACACAGCTATGGTAGAAAACAGGAAAACCGGTTTTCCTGTTTTCTAGTTCCCAATTCCAAGTTCATTTACAATAGTGAATGGCAATTGCTTAAAGCAGAGCCCATGGCATGAAAGAGCATGCTTGGGGGCCGGAGCTATAACCCAGCGGGTAGGGCGTTTGCCTTGCATGCAGCTGACCCATGCCGGCCTGGGTTTGATTCCCCGCATCTCATATGGTCCCTGAGCACCACCAGGAGTAATTCCTGAGTGCAGAGCCAGGAGAAACCCCTGAGCACTGCCGAGTATGACCCAAAAAAGAAAAA
Organism: Cryptotis parvus; assembly: GCA_021461705.1. Taxonomy (NCBI): domain Eukaryota; kingdom Metazoa; phylum Chordata; class Mammalia; order Eulipotyphla; family Soricidae; genus Cryptotis; species Cryptotis parvus. Next base: position 30,087 of record JAJIBD010004454.1, on the reverse strand, counting down.
AAAAGAAAGAGCATGCTTAGTCATTTTCTCCCTGCTAATTCAGTTAGTACCGCTGTTTATAGATACCACATTCAGAGCACCCAGCTAAGGTGAGAAGTGAAAACCGTCTCAAATATGTGGGTATGAGTTCTTGCTACTCCCACCTTATATTCATGGCAAGAACTTGACTGGAAGGTTTATCTTCCTGAGTGTGGAGAAGATAAAATATGGAAAACAATATAGACTTGGCAAGTTTGCAGAGGTTACATTAAATGTCTTTAAAGTGGCAAATGGGATATCTGGAACATTATAGATACTAAATAAATGGGAAATACATAGTGCTTTTAGTATAGAATATGATGTATTCATTTTTTTCAAAAATTGCCATCTAGTTGGGAAAAATAAAATTATTACAATATGTGGCAGCACTTAGCTGAATTTGCACTTGTTTTACTAAGCTTATCATTAACATTGGTGGAAGAAATTCCTCGGCTTTTCCTCTCTATTCTTCTTTCATTCGCTTTATTCACTAACATACTATTCTACTTAATCTCAAAAATTCCCATCCGAGTATTGTATCTCATGCATCTGTTCTCTTTGAGAAGACTTTTAGCTCATAAGCATGAACTCAGAAAGACTGATTTATCTCCAGAGTCCCTTATCTTGCCTCACATCCAAATTAGAATTCCCCCAATCCACCACTCACCTCATGTCTTCATCTGTGTCAAAGGAAACACAATGCATGAATAGTCTTGGCTTGGAAGCTTTTCCCTCTACATGTCTCTGCAAGTATGTTTCCTTCCCACTCTATCAATCCTCCAATGTGATCTCTATAACCTTGTTAGTATACCAGTTCCTACAATCTAATTTAAACTTCAAGTATGATATCGTAGAAATCAAGTTACTCTATGCACTTACTAGTCCTTTGAGAAATAGAAATAAAGTCTTTTGAGCAACTACATTGGTGCCTGCAAGTTTTGGGCAAGGCTCCCCCACTGAAATGAGGTACATATGTTTTTGTAAAGAGGGCTATTTAGCAAGTGTCTGAAGTTGAGTTCCTATTATATTTCTGTGAAATCCAATATACCAGTTTTAAGGAAAGTAACCTTGATATTCGTAGGTGTTAGCACACAGAGCTTATATCTAAACATTTCTGCATAGTTATATAATTAATTACTAAATAGAGTAATCATTGGAATATCTTTACTGGATGTAGACGAATATGCAGAATACTAATTAATAAAATTTCCTACTAAGTTTTCTTCCCAGGTTATTAAGCTAAATGATATTTTATAAATATCATTCCTTTTTATCCTCTAATCTTTTCTATCCTATGGTTTATCTTCTTTTTGATTTTTAGACAAGTATTTGTTGGTGTGTTGTGAAATTTCAGACACATTTCCAAATATCAGAATGAACAAAAATATGAATTTCATTGGTTTATTAAGCTTAATCTTCAGAGCAGTGAGAAAGCTCCACATGCACAGCTGAGAAGCTCTCTTCCTTGGTGCGAATAGGCATGTTTTCATCAGGTGGAGAAAGATAGATGTCACAGAAATTATGTAGGACCAAAGGTATGGTAAAGGCCATACTCTTAGGAATGGAGCTGACATTCAGATATTTACTCTTCATTTGAGTAAGTAACAGATATTGCCAGTACTCTGAAAATAAACTGGAAGCACAAAACTCAAGCAGTTATCCATCAAATGAATCACTGTATCACTGTATCGCTGTCTTCCCGTTCATCATCGATTTTCTCGAGCAGGCACCAGTAACATCTCCATTCAAATGAATATCTTTCAAATAATTATGATTGTCTTAAAGATTCCACATGATTCACCTTTTCCCTTAGAATAAAACGTAGGAAATATCTTTTTTTTTCTTTTTTGGGGTCACACCCGGCGATGCTCAGGGGTTACTCCTGGTTCTGCACTTAGGAATTACTCCTGGTGTTGCCGGGGACCATATGGGATGCTGGGGATCGAATCCGGGCCAGCATGGGCCGACCGTGTGCAAGGCAAATGCCCTACCTGCTGGGTTATTGCTCTGGTCCCGGAAATAACATTTTTAAAAAGTTCTTTCACCAAATATGAAAAAAGTCACTCAGATTTATCAAGTATATAAAGGGTCTGAATAAAATATGCATATGTCAAATATAAAATACTATATCATTATTACATATATTTGCATATATATCACTAAATTAATAGATATATGTTGCATGTGAATTAAGAGAGAATGAAGTAGAAAGAAAGCCTTAAAATTACAAAAATGTAATTCACTTATTCATTATATAATCTCACAAAAATATAATGAGATAGCTCATGGACATAGGAGATGTCAAAATTGATAAAACAGTTCTAATATTTAATAATGCTTCCAATTTTAGTGTTATCTCTTCTCCTTTTTTCTTCTCTTACCTTTAGATCAATAAAAGTTTTAAGATTTAATTAAGAGCAAAAGACTTCAGCAGTTTCTTCATTGGTGAATATGTATGTATTTGGGAGGAATGGTGTGACTGAATAGTACATGGATATCTCCACACCATGCTCCGTGCATCTCTTTCTATGGCTGTTCCTGAGTTATGTCCTTTGTAATAAATTTGTAATCAAATGAGTAAAAAAAAATAAAATAAGGCCTTGCCAGGAAGAATAACACTGGATTTTAGAGTTTTGTTTTGTCCTTTGTGTATTTTTTCCTTTGTGGATTGTCCTAACCTGTCACCAAGAAGAGTTAACTCAAACTTCAAAATCTGAAAAATATTTGCCTTCCCTTTACATGTAGAAATTGCATAAAAGAAAGTGGATGGTCTTTACATAATGGAGTGATAGAACAGCAGGTAGGGCACGTGCCTGGCAGGTGGTAAACTCATGGCCCATATGGTCACCCAAGCACTTACAGGAGTAATCCCTGAGTGCAGAGCCAAGAATAACCCCCAGAATCGTGTAATGTGGTCCCTAAACCAAAAATAAATGCATAAAAAGAATTGGGGGGGCAGGGTATGGTTCAGTGACAAAAATTAAAACAAAACCACTTATCTGGTAAGTTGAGTACCTAGTTTATCCCCAGTTTTGCCCACAAATGCTGACCAGGGCCCTGGCAACTTTGCTGTCTGAGATCTCTAGCACCACAACAAAAAGTGCCTTCTCAAGCTCAAGTCTGGGTTTGTCTGAGTGCCACTACATAGCTGCATGACCCCTTCCAAGTACCACCTCTAGAGGTGCAAACACTCTTTTTTGGGAGTGCCACCCTAAAAGTGTAAATATGTGAGCACATTGACCTTCATCAAGCAATGAAACCAGAATGTTCCTGAATACAAGAACTGAGTAACACGTGGTAGGTGCTTTTCCAAGCACTGAAATTAAAGTTTGGGATCCCAGTGATCATTATATTGGGTTATGAAAGCACTGCAAGCAGTTATGCATCCACAGGGGAAGGCACCACGACCAACTACTCTAGCACTACCATGCATGAGAGTGAGTCTATGTTGTTGTCATCACAATGGTAACAAAGGGAAGGTTGGTGAGGGAGTCGTGGGGATGGAGGATCCTAGAAAAGATGTTTGGAATCTACATCGACATATTCAGCCATCATGTCTTTCCTCCTCCAACTCTCATGCATTCATTCATTCTTTCATTCTTCATTCATTCATTTTAGCATCTTTCAAGTAGTGCTCAGGAAACCTGAGCTTTCTCCCATTGATTCTCATCTTACCAGGTCAGTGATTCAAAGTGAGAGTGCTTTACTACTCAGGTTCTCCTGAGCCACCTGTGTGATGTTTGGGGGATCATGTGTATCATGGATTGAACTAGAGTTGGTCACCTGCAAACATGTTAACTCAGGTACTACAAACTCTCTTTTTACAGGAAGGGATACCAGTAACAGGATTTCTCAATACCATACTGATGCCGTCCTGCTTCAGCTCTCTGTGGGTGCTTGATGCAATACAAGGCCTTGGGGAGAAAGGTGGACTGATACAATCAGATTCTGCTTCTTGAAGACTGAATGGGAAAACTGGAAATGTTTTTCCAGTGAGAAGTGAGGGCAAAGGGAAAGCAAAATGGTGGTAGTCAAACAGCATTCATTGAAGATCACTAGAACGAAATGTTCACATATGAATGTCCAGTAATTTTGATGAAGAGATAACTCAGATTCACGACTTGGGACAAATAACTGAAACTACTGAAACAAATTTTCAAGTAACTTCTTAGACACATAGATTCACTGACAAAGCAGCAAAGGATTATTGACAACATCTGTGCAGAAGTAGGACTCAGAACAGCTGGAAGTGGAGAGTTGATTTTGCAGGTATTATTGGCTCCAGTGAAGTCAGAGCCCTACACCCACCCCAAGTGGGATGTCTCAAACGACAGCTCTGCTCTGTGTCAATGTGCCCCATTGTATCTAGATAAGGGCAAATCACTTCCTTCCCAAACCCAAAGACCTTATACTCCTTAAAGACCCTTGTTGCTTAATAGCACAAGGACATTACAATATCTCTGGGACGTTATAAATATAGGGGGACTTTTGCAGCAATAATCAAGACAAAGAAATTCCTGGGTGATCCAAAAATTTTTATTTATTGTTATTATTACTGTTACTAACACTATAGAAAAATGCACAGAAAATAATCATGCTTTAACTATATATGTTTTATATTTTTAATTAAATCACAGTGAGATAAACAGTTACAAAGTTGTCCATGACTGGGTTTCAGTCACATACTGTTTCAACACTTGTCCCTTCAGCAGTGCACATTTCCCACCACCAGTGTCCCCAGTTTCCCTCCTTCCACCCACCGCACAAGCTGCCTCTTCTCTCTCTCTCTCTCTCTCTCTCTCTCTCTCTCTCTCTTTCTCTCTCTTTCTATCTCTCTCTCATTCTCTCTGTCTCTCTCTCATTCCTTTTCAGCATTATTGTTTGCAATACAGGTAGTATAAGGATATCGTGTATATCCCTTTACCTACCTCCAGCAGTAAATTCTTGTCCAGAGTGATCATTTCCAACTGTCATCATCATAGTGGTTCCTTCTCTAGCCTACCTGCTCTCGTCCCCTTGCCCTGACTTGTGACAAGCTTCCAACAATCAAAGCTGTTGAAAGTCCTTCTTTTGACTATTTTTAAAGAGGCACAGTGTATATTAAGCATATAAGGCAATCTTTACTACATTCTAGTTCCAAAACATATTTATTACCCCAAGGAAAACTGCAGCTGCATTAATTAAACAAATCTCTCCTTGTTCTTCCCTCTTACAAATCCCTGGAAATCATTAATCCATTGCCTATATAGATTTGCCCATTTGTACTACTTTATGACTGGAATTATTTAATGGATGACTATTTGTCAAAAATATTTTGTTTGTTTTTCATGGTTTCATTCAGTTATGCTCAAGAGCTGCTTCTACTCTGGTGCGAGGGGTTACTCCTGGCAGTGGTCCAAGAACTTTCCAGTGCCAGGGACCAAATCTGGGCCTTTCATAAACATAGTATATCCACTTGTCCTTTGAGCTATTTTCCTACCTTTAAAAATACTTTTTAACAGCATAATGTTTTCAAGTTGTAGTAAATCTGTGAGAAGTATTAGTGTCTCACTTATTTGTGCGGGTGGGGTTCCAATTGGTACAAAGTTACCTAATGCCTCTCCTGGCAGTACTTGGGCAACTAGGTAGATGAATCATTGTTCTAGCCTGAACATGTTATCCTACTTAGGACCACCAGGGTACCTCAGAGGTGCTCGAGGCTCTCAAAGTTACACCTGACAGTATTGGAAGGGCCATTTGGGGATGGGAGAGATTTGGGGATGAATTGATTTGGGTCATATGTGTCCTAAATCCATTCTATCTCCCCTTCCCATATCTCATTTTCTAAAACAGTAAATAGTATTCCCTTATATGGTTATATATTTTTTTTTTGTTCAAGCATTCATCTGTTGTTGAAAATTCCTGTTTTTCCAAATTATCCTAAAATGGGTCTGGAGCAAGCAGTGAATGACCTTAGAAAGGAACCAATCAAATCTTTTAAGAAAGAAATCTTGATCTTAATGAAAGAACTTAAGGACACCAATAAGTTGAATGGCAGACGTGTCTGTCTTGCAAGTCATTGAGGCTATTTGAATTCAATTCCCTACCTCCCAGACATTCACAATTGAGTTCAGGGGCTTTTGCCCTCAGGGAATCCAGGTGTTCCAACAAAATGGGAGATCTTTGGTACATCACAATCTAACTGTGCAAACCTCAAAAAATATGTGAGTGACCTCTGGGGAGCACCGATCTTAGTGTGTAAGTACCACTGATAAAGAAGGGACCAGGGGCCACGGAAATAGTTCAGAGACATTGGGGTACATGCCTTATATGTACTAGGTACTCCAATTCCTGGGTAGATCCAGGAATTGGAGTACCTAGTGCTCTGGGCATCATTAGGAGTAATCCTGGAAGCCCCGAAGCACTGCCAAGGTAGCCAGCATTCAGCAATTGCAGTGCAACCTTGCATTGCAAAGCTGTAGTTCAAAACTGTCCCTCCCAGATAACAGAATGTTCCTGAATATGTCTAGCTGAGGACTAATTGGGAGCCTCCACCCAAAAAATAAAGTTCCCAGAGGTTTGGGGACACACCATATGTGTTAAGCACCACAAACAAGTGTGTGTGGCTTCCCATCATTGCAACAAGTGCAACAACCTAGAGAAGGGAATAAAGAGGAAGGGAGTGAAACAAATTACTTAAATACTTAACTGATTATTGTTAAAAGTAGCTAAGTTCCTTAGGAAACAGCATTATTCGAGTAGAAGCAAAAGCTCTGAGTAGAGGATATATATCAGAAAAGATTTATAATGGAATTAGCCAATGCACGTTATAAAAGAAAACATTGGAAAATTTAAGTTGAACTTTATATAGTGAGTTGTATTAACCAAAATATTAAATAATAATAATAATATGTATGGAAAGTAAATAAGTTAAAAATTAGTGCATTTGAATGAATATATCTGAAATTTGCCATGTCTTAAATGAGATAATATTAATAAATACCTGAATAAATGATTCTATACTTGGGGTCAGAGCGATAGCCCAGCGGGTAGGGGTTTGCCTTGCACGTGGCTGGCCAGGGTTCGATTCCCGGCATCCCATATGGTCCCCTGAGCATTGCCAGGAATAATTCCTGAGTGAAAAGTCAGGAGTAACCCCTGAGCGTTGCTGGGTGTGACCCAAAAAAGCAAAAAAAAAAAAAGATTCTATACTTAAAGACTTTGGATGAGATTCTAATTCAATCTTTTCTAAATTTGATCACTTATTAATGTGCCTGATATAGAGCTCCCAACCAATTATAATGCTGTTCTCAAGTGAAAATATTAACTACTTTTATGATACTCCGTGTCTGAAACCCATTTTCATTCTGTAAGCTTTGTGATCTATGAAATGACATGAAAATGGAGCAAAATTCACGACTAAGGGTCTAGAAGCATATTTAAGGTATAAAAATAAGAGAAGTTGAATGATTATTTTATTTTATTTTATTTTTTGCTTTTTTGGGTCACACCCGGTGATGCTCAGGGGTTTCTCCTGAATTACTCCTGACGGTGCTCGGGGACCATATGGGATGCCGGGAATCGAACCCCGGGCTGGCACAGACTGGCGCGTGCAAGGCAAATGCCCTACCTGCTGGGCTATCGCTCCGACCCCAGAAGTTGAGTGATTATTAAAGTTTCTTTTGTTAATATACACATGGAAACTAAAATGGGTAAATAAAATCTAGCAAGCATGAAAATAATATTTCAGAAAGTTTTTTAGCTGATGACAAATATCTTGTTATTTTACTTAATTAAACCCTAACCCTGTTCCCATTCATTATACACAAAAATCACATGAATGAAGAATGAACACTTTAACCCATTAGACTATCTTTCTTCAAAAGCTTAATTTCCAGATGGTTAGGGTCAACATAGATTGCATTCTGATACATAGTAACACTCCATGGTAGTTTAGATAAGGATTAAAGATTTCAAGAAAAAAATAACTTTTCATCAAACATTATTATTATAATATATTCCACAATACAATAGAGACTTAGGCCAAACTGATTATATTTGACTTTAACCTACATAAGAAAAGAAATATCAATTAATTTCTTATCTCAGCTAGCCAAAATTGCACAAAGTTATCAGTTTCAAAGATGAGCCATATAACCTAAAAATTCAACACAAATACAGGCAGTTCTTACTTCTCATGAGACCCTATTAACAGTAACTGTCTTTTCTTGCTCATTTTTTTTGCAAACAAAAAGATACAAGCATAGACCAAGGAATATAATGCAGTGCTATATGGATGAGGTATTGAATCTTTAAGCTGTTTAAAATATCCTTTGTTTTCCCAAACACTGTTCTGTTTTTATAAAATATGAGGAGTATAGTTTAATTTGCATTGAGATTCATTGATTAATAAAAATGTGTTTTTATCTGAGAATATTATTCTGTGGTGTATTTAATGTGAGTGTAAAGACACAGATTACCATATATAACCTTAAGTGGAACTTAAAAACGCTCATTCCCGTGAGCTTTACTCTGTACTCTGAACTCAGATAAGTGCATTCTATTCTGAAACACTCTTTAAAGAGGACTCTACAAGCACAAACAGATGGATTAATTGCATTAAAAACTGACATGTTAAGTATAAAGTTAAAGAAGTCAAACTTATGCAAATAGAAAATTTATCATTTAATACCCAATTGAATCTAAATTAATTCTTTTTTATTGTCATCGGTTTCAAAACATTTCAGGCCTGGGATAAGAGGCAATTTATCTGGCATCATGAAAATCTGAGAAAATATTTTTTCTCCTTTTTGAGATGAATCCATTTCTATCTAGCAACTAATAATAAAAATAATAATAATTAAAAACTTTAGGATGGAGACTTTTTTGAAAGAGAGAGAGAGAGGGAGAGAGTTTCTTAACATAGGCCAATGTTAAGAAAAACAGAGACCATTCATTTACCCCAAATCAGCTTTTTCTTTTCCAAACCTCATTGTCTTAATCTCGAATTGCTGAGAAAATCGCAATTATAGTGAAACAGAAGGTTCAATTTTCTCCAGAGCACTTTCACAGCCAGTGTCACCAATTAAAAGTATTGCCAGGGTTCAAACAAGATCATAAAAGACAAGCAATTTTTTTCTTGCTCATTTTTATAAATCAAATGAAGCAACATTACTATTACAAGCTATAGATTTATTAAAGTTATTTACTTATAACTCACTTATTTGCAGAACTATAACTGTAACTAAGTCAAACAAGTATAAATAATAGTGGAAAGTGCACAGACTCTGGGACCAAACTAGGTGCCTCTCCCAGTTCTGCAAGGATCAACTCTAACCTTGGTTAAATTCCTTACGTGTACAATGTCTCCATTTTTGCATCAGTGAAACTGAATGATAATAGTCAATGTCTACCCACATGGCATTTCAAGAATTCATGAGGTAACTATGAGAAGTATTCAGATGAATATAATCAAAATGCTATTATAAAAATAAATAAGACAGGGGCCGGAGCAATAGCCCAGCGGGTAGGGCGTTTGCCTTGCATGCGGCCCGCCTGCGCCGACCGACCCAGGTTCGATCCCCGGCATCCCATATGGTCCCCCGAGCACCGCCAGGAGTAATTCCTGAGTGCAGAGCCAGGAGTAACCCCTGAGCGTTGCCGGGTGTGACCCAAAAAAGCAAAAAAAAAAAAAAAAATCAATAAGACAAAGAGAATTATGGGTGATTATAAAATGAATTCACTTTCCCTTTTTTATGTGATTCTTTTGAATCTTCTGATTTATTTCTCATTTTATTTCTTCCAAACTGCTATATTTGTGTTAGTGGGTCTGACCCATTAATTTATTTGATCTTCAAAAACTTTCAAAGCATTCTTTATTCTTTCTCCTAGCCAGAGAAAAGCAGTGGAAGAATAAGCAAACACATTAGGATCTACAGGAGTCAAGCAAGTTCTTAAATAAGCTTTTGAAAAGGGAATTTTAACTCAGAAACCAGTCCTTATATACTGACCCATCGCCTTTTTTTCAATGCAAAGAAGTAATTAGCTCCCTACAAAACAGCAGAAGTTTAACAGTGGTCAGGGAAAATGGGGCTACTTTAAAACCAAGTCTGGAATTTAAAATCTTATGGAAAACCACCTAAAACAAAGCTTGGAAAATTATTTAAGTATAATTGTCAATAACTACTTTACATTTGCCCAGACAAATCTGAAAACCCCCTTATAAATGTACCAAATGCTAAAATATCATTTTATTTTCAGCAATTGCAGCAATAATAATGACAACATTTTATTAAATGGCAGCATTTTGATAAGCCACTATATGGATTATATGATTTAATTCATTAGCTCTATGGGGCAGTGACTATTAAACCTTATGGCATAAAGATTTTGTTATTCATTAAATGGCTTGAGTCCAGACTTAAAGTCATATTCTTCTGACTTTGGAGTCAATGCTCTGAAGCCCTTTTGTACAAATGTTAGTTTTTCTGAATTATTTTTTTGGACTTCTTCTTATTTAAAAAAAAAAATCACAACAACCTTTCTAATGTTACCTAGTTATAAGAATTTAACTTTTTGTTTTAAGAGAAGAAACTTTACCTATCTTTCCAGGGCATATTTTAGCCCTACCTGGAACTGAAATAAGAGAATTGGTTCCATTGTTACTCTAATTTTATTCTTCAGATGTCAACCTTGTCTTTGGACATAAAAAAAGAATGAACTTTTGAAATGGTTTCTAAGAACTTCCGATCTTTTTCACATGCTACAACTTTCAAGTACTAAGATATGATTATATGTCAAATTCTCAAATCAGATGTAAAACTATGAAAGACTTAAACAGCTTTCAAGATCAAGTTGAGAGGGCAGATTTATTTGAAGGAGGAATGACATTTATTCATTTTCAATGTTCAAATTTGAGTCATTTAAACTCAGCTGAGGTGGTTAGTCACAAGGTTTGTGTGTGGAAAACAGACAAAAATATTGGGTCCATTTTTATAGTAGAACTTACAGGGTGAATGGAAAATGTAATGGAGGCATCTTTCTTCTGGTTTTCTTTCTTGTTATTACATTTCAGGCAAGATCTTTGTCCTGCCAAGTCATCACTATGGTGAATTTAGAACTCTATGTGTACATGCTTTCAACAGAAAGATTCTCTTACTATGATATTAATAACTCAGGCAGCTTACTTGAATGTCAGTGGAAATTCTGGGTGCTCCAACAATTTATTGATTTCCAAAAGTAGAAATGTGTTTCTAATGTAACTGCTTGCAAATATTACTGCCATCCCCTCTTGGGCTATATTTATTCTTGAATAATGAAAATGATAGTTTTATTGTTGCAAGAGCAACTATGGAAATCTTTCATTTAAAAGACATTGGTACACATGACAACCCTTTAATGTATGTTCTGCAATCCATAGTCTGGAGGGAAGGAAAAGAGAAAGAGAGAGAAACGGAAAGAAATAAAGAACCTGCCATGGAGCAGGGCTGGGGGAGGGGGGAGGGAACCGGGGGCGTTGGTGGTGGGAGATGGGCACCGGTGGCGGGATGGGTGCTGGAACACTGTATGACCAGAACCCAAATATGAACTTTTTAATTGTATATCTTTGTAATTGTAAAAATAAAAAATTAAAAAAAAAATAAAGTAGTTAGGAAAATGACCAAAAAAAAAAAAAGAAAAAAGAAAATGGTGGCCCTCATGGTGTGGGGTTCCTCTGGCTTCTTGCAAGGCTCTGTAGGAATGTCAGGCCAGGACCAGAACTTCGCCTTCCCTCGCGGGTGCCTAATAATCAGCTGAACACAGGTATAGCTGGTAGCAGCTCTGCCCCGTGTGCCTGAGTTCAGTCGGATAAGAGTCGAATATCATCATATATAATTATATCTTGGTGATAGTCAAATATCATTGGTGAGAGTCAAATATCATTGTGTATAATTGTATCTTATAATAGTCAAATATCATGGTGCATAATTGTGTCTTGCTGATAGTCTAATATTATTGTGTATAATTGTATCTCATGATAGTCAAATATCATGATGCATAATTGTTTATTATGATAGTCAAATATCATTGTGTATAATTGCATCTTATGATAGTCAAATATCACTTGATCACTGGAAAAAAAATAAAAGACATTGGTAAATTTTGTATAATTGTTTCAGTATTGAATTGAGCCCTGAAAATTTATTTGTAGACTCAAATGTCTACTTAAATGTAGACTCATATGTTCAAATAGGTGAGTATAATAAGATTTTCAGTGAGTTTTTGGGAGATGTACCATATTGTCCCTTTATCTCTAGTATGTACATATCTAACATATGTACAACTTATGCTAGATATGCAAGAGCTATTGTATAAACACATAAACTCAAAACAAATGCCCTATGTATGAGAGGGGAAAGGAGTGCATGGGATTAAGATAAATGTTCAAGAACAACATGTAGAAAATGGAAAAAGAAAAAGACACAGAAAGTAATTCTTCTTTATTTGCCATCTAGCTCAACCCAGATAGCTGCTCCTTAATACAAAACTGATACAGATACAAATAGTAGGAGGGCAGTCTGTTTTGCATTTTAAAAGTTTCCAACAAGTTCTGATGCAGGTAGGCCTCATAGGTGGCTTATGTGAGGCCAGAAGGGAGAGAGATGGTCACTTTCTCCCCAGCCGCCTCTGCCGCCCGGGACCCACTGGGCAGGCTCAGGACTGATAAAAGGCAAGTCAGCCCTCGGCCTTACCCAGGGTTTCCTCAGGGTTCTTGTCTTCCTCGCAGAAAAAGAATTTTCAGGAGTCGATGAGCAGTGAAGTAAAACGGGTTTTATTAAGGAGGTTTTAGGAAAGGGAAGGAGGAAGGAAAGTGTGTGTGTGTGTGTGTGTGTGTGTGAGAGAGAGAGAGAGAGAGAGAGAGAGAGAGAGAATACACATCTCAAGAGGGGAGATGTGGGCAACACAACACACATGCTCAGGCACCACATATGCTTGGCCACGTGGGCTCAGGCAGCATGTGCACACTGTCCTTTGGTCAGGACGGCTTTTATAGATTTCTCCCCAAGGTACTCCCATATGTGGAGTCAACCTAGGTTGCTAGGACCATTGCCAACGGGAGTAGACTTTGGGAGTGGTCTTCTTTGAAAATCTCCTTTACTTGATCTCTGTTCCTTCTGGATCTTCTGCCCTGGATTGTAGCTCAGGGTTTGTTGTAGGTTAATGAATCTCATCAAGTCTCAGTTCCTGGTTCCAAAAGGTGACTTTGGACAGCCATAGGGCAATAATTCATTGCCGTTCATGTGGGGACCCCCTGTCTGCCTCACTATATTAGGGTCTGCTCTGCTACAAATTTAGATATCTTGTGAAATTGGTTCATAATTTTTTATATTAAAATATTATACATTTAAATGTTCTTTGAAATGAACATGATTTTTAAAAAGCAATTGCTACTATCTGTGTAGTTTAATTTTAAAATAATTTTCAAGGTTTATTGAGGCAACAAAGTTTATAATAATGTTAATATTGTGCTTTGGTCATGTAATGGTACCACACCACACCCACTTTATGAAACTGGTATATGATATTTTTAAATAGGTCTTTTGAAGAAATATTTCATCTTCATTAATAAAGCAATGACTTTCATAGTAAGAAATTTAGAAATACATATGATAAAATCATTTATATAAAACATAAATTTATCTTCAGAGATAACTAATATTAAGAAGGTTTGTACTATGCCAGGAGTGATCCCTGAGTACAGAATCAAAAGTAAGCCCTGAACATAACCAGATGTGACTCCCAAACAAAACAAAACTATTTAAAAAGAAATAATTTTGTGGACTTTCTAAAATGCCTATATGTGGGGGCCAGACATATAGTACAGTGGGTAGGGCACCTAGCCTACCAGGTTCCATCTAGTACCCCAAGTGATTCCCCATGTCTGCCAGGAGTGGTCTCTGAGCACAGAGCCAGAATACGCCTTGAGTACCACTGGGTATGGCCCCAAAGAAAAATAATTATAAACATAATTAAAGTAAGAGCCTATGTTGTTTGTATTTTTACTGACACATTGTTGCACTGCTGCCCAGAGCCTCTACATCTGCCTGGAGTTGCCTCCTGCAGGTCACATTATAGATAGGAAGAGAACAGTTTGAATGTGGCAGTTTATCTTACTATGTTTTCTATACTGGCTGATATAAATATTCTCTCATCTGCCACAATCATCGTGGGACTAGCTAGATCTTACCGGTATATTTGCCTCATCACATTGGATCTCTAAGTAATTAGACCAGAGAGAAATGCTGTTTGCCTCCAAGCAAGCAAGCATGGCTCTCTGATAACTCAAAGGCAGATAAAATATATAACAACCATGAAGTAAAGATGAGACTCTTGTGAAGGCTTGGAGAAATATATAACTAGCTATAGAATATTATTTGGTACAGATGCATACCTTTGTGTTCTGAGATACAGTTCATCTCAGATGTCCTTCCACTACTCTACCCTGCAGGGGGCATTTCCAAGGCAGATCTTGGCTGGAGCAGAAGAGGATTCCTACTTCCTGCTCCCGGACATTGTCGGGCACCCAATAGCATATCCCGAGAACACATGTTTGTCTTAAGCATGAATGTAATCGGAAATGTGTTTAATATTTTGTAACCTATCCTTTGAATATATGGGAATATCCTTCCCTGAGACAAATTATTGTCTTCTTTATTTTTTGGGGGGTGTCACACCCGGCAATGCTCAGGCGGTTACTCCTGGCTCTTTGCTCAGGAATTACTTCTGGTGGTGCTCAGGGGACCATATGGGATGTCAGGGAATGAACCCACGCCGGCCTCATTTAAAAACTGGGATTTGAAAATAGTAAAGAGGCAAGAAAGGTTACATATTACTATATCTGAAGGTAAATTATGATATCTGTATTTTCTTATTTGCCCATTTAACAAATAGGTTTTTCAATATAAATGATAAAAGTAGAGTACCAGAAAGGTAGTATAGGATATAATGCTCTAGTTGACCATGCAGCAACGCCCTGTTTAATCCCTGGTTAATCACAATTAACACACTAAAGCTCTGGCCCCTAACAGAAGTTTTAAAGAGAAACCAAAGAATTTGATCAAGTAACTAATGAAGGATCTAGAGGGTGAAGAACAAGAATAATGAGGCCTTTGGCTTTTTCCTACTTGTTTGCTTTGTACCTAAACGTTAATGAATCAAGCAGTTTATAAGATTAAGTTCTATCACTATCACTATCACTATCCTCCTGCTGATCATCTATTTGCTAGAGCGGGCACCAGTAATATCTCCATATGTCCTGCCTCATGCCAGTAGAGCCCAAGGGCATCTGCTCGCTCCAGGGACATAAAGAGCCTCAAGCCATTATATTAGGTCATGGGAATGAACTAATATAATTTTTACTGGTATTTGGCATATCAAATAAAACACGGGCAGCTTGCCAAGCTTGCCATGCAGGTGGCATACCCTTGTAGTCACCTCTAAATATAGCATTTATAGATGAACCGCGGGCCGCTTATGGCCTCTCGAGATGAGCTGTGATAGGCTGTCGCTGGGTGGAGTTCTGACGAGAGGGAAGTCCGGATGTGAAAATGGTGGCCCGATGGATTGGGGGGTCATCTGGCTTGTTGTGTGGCTCTGCAGGGGTGGCAGGCCAGGGCTAGAACGCGCCATCCCTCCCGGGTGCCTCTTGAGTGGCTGGGCACAGGGAGAGCAAGTAGCAGTTCTGCCCCATGTCTGTAAGTCTCTGGTTCAGCATACCTGGGCGGATTAAAAAAAAAATTGCTGCAGGGTGGAACTCAATGAGACAGGCTGTGATAGGCTGTTGCTAGGTGGAATTCAGATGAGAGGAAGTCCGGATGAGGAAAATGGCAGCCCGATGGAGTGGGGGGGGGGTCATCTGGCTTGTTGTGCGGCTCTGCTGGGGTGGCGGGCCAGGGCTAGAACCCGCCATCCCTCCTGGGCAACTTGTGAGTGGCTGGGCACAGGGAGAGCAAGTAGAGCTCTGCCCCATGTCTGTAAGTCTCTGGGTTAGCATACCTCCACCAGGGCTCTGAAAGCTCCCGCCTGGGTTTGAAACAGTTGGTCGGTCCTGGGCGAGCCAGAGAGACGCTGTGGCTTGGGCCTCCCGCCCAAGAGAGCAGGCCCGGCAGGGCGTGGCCGAGATGCCACCCCCCTGCCTGTGCGGACAGAAGCCGGAGGTCCTCGGCGGGCGCCCGCTATGCCACACTCCCACCGCTACTCTCACCTGCACACCCCCGCGGGTTCACCCCCGCAGCCTGCCTCAGGTGCGAGGCACTCTGCTAGGCCAGGGATGGCTCTCCCTAAAGGCGGGCAGGCGCAGGCCAAAATTAAGTACATAATAACAAATTAAGTCCTGATGGAAGCCATTCATGCATGATGGTTATGTAAACATATGCAAGTTTATGATTGTGTGTGGGGTCAAGTACTCTTCCTAGTCTTTTACCACAGTTGTTTTCCCAAAACCCTATCATCACACACATTTTATAGAACAAAGAATTTGAATCAGAAAATATGACTTTCAGCCATACTTTCACTTTTCATATTTTGGGGTTTAGGAAGACATGCCCAGAAATGCTCAGTAGCAACTCCTGACTCTGTACTCAGAGATTATTCATGGTGGAATGCTGGGAATCAATGAATGGTCGATTAAATTGTGATTCCTGTTAGACCATCAACCATCCAGGGCCCACCCTAGCTTCATCTTCAACATCCCATATGGTGCCTTGAGCCCAGCAGGAGTGCAAAGCAAGGAGTAACCCCTGACTATCTCCAGGCATGACCCCCAACATAGAAAATTAATTCATTAAAAAAATTCCAAAATTTCCATTTCATGTTGTTTTACATTTCTAGCAACTAATGAAAATCAATTGTTAAGTTAATCCACACACTACCACTTATCACTTATCACTTGTCTTCCTATTGTTCATTGATTTGCTTTAGTGGGCACCAGCAATGTCTCAATTCTTCCCTGTCACGTGCAAGTATAGCCCAAAGGCATCTGCTCGCTCCTGGAATGTCAAAAACCATTCGTTCAGGTTTTTGACAAAGAAGTCTATCTCGTTGGTGGGCTGCCACACCGTTCTTTTGACATCCTGTGGATTCCAGTTAGTAACAGCTCTAGTCCAATAGTTGTCCCTAAATCGTGTTACATGTCTGAGCCATCTGATTTTCCTCATCTTGGCAAACAAGACAACGTCCCTGATTCTTGATCTTTAATGGAGGTTGGGACTCTAGATTCCTTCTCTCACTTGAGTGAAGCGTGATACTCCAATCATGACTCTTTCGATTCCTCTTTGAGATACCTGAATAGCCTTCTCATTCTATTTTCATAGCACCCAGGTCTCTGAGGCATATGTTAATGCAGGAAGAATGGTGGAGTCAAACTGTTGTACCCAGAGCCAGAGGTTCTTAGTCTTCTTTACCACTTCCTTGATGCTCTTGAAGACATTCCATGCTGCTCTCTTCCTCCTGCATAGTTCAGGTGCTAGGTCATTTGTCATGTTGAATTCTTGACCTAGGTACACATAAGTTGCTGCATTTGGAGATGTTCATTCCATTGAGAACAAATGGAACATCCAGAACTAGTCATTAACGTTGACTTCTTGACATTCAGCTGCAGTCTGACCTTTCCACACTCACAGTTGAAGTCAGCCAGCATTCATGCCGCTTGGCACTCGCTACCAAGGCCAGAGTTAATCTTTGCATTCATAGGGAGGAATGTTTAGTAGAAGTAAGTTTTGTTTTTACTCTGTTAAAATAGTCTTATTCAAAGACAGTGTTTCCTTTGAAATGTGACCTCAGTGGTAGGAAGGTGAAAAATGAAAATTAATGCAACAAATCAATTGTAAGACCAGTCTGATTCCAAACCTGATTTAGATTCCAAAATTGTATTTTACAACAAAATATGGAGGTTCTCTGTACCATTTCCTCATCTGAAAATTGGGGAAATAGTTATTTGTAAGATACTGTAATATTAGGCATATTGTAAATAAATTGTCACTTGTCACTTGTCACTTGTCTTCCCGTTGTTCATCAATTTGCTTGAGCGGGCACCAGTGACGTCTTCATTCGTTCAGAATAAGGTCCATTATTTTTACTGTTTTTGACATATCGAATACACCACAGGTAGCTTTCCAAGCTCTGCCATGGCTCTGGGTTCATCCCAGGGAAGGCCAGTCTTTCTGTCAGACCATCAACCATCCAGGACCCCTGGGGCAGAGCCCTGGATGTAGACAAGTCTGTCTCCTGTCTGCCACCTGCTTATGCAGCTGGGCACTGCAGCCACACCTACAACACCTCGAGGGGCAGTAAATAAATTGTACATATTGTATATATTTAGAATGTTGTCAACAACAAGAAATGATTACATGCTAGACTTAATAAAAATATAAACAATTAGTGAAAATAATAAGAAAAACAATTTGAAAACAGCCTTAATTTGGATTTGTGCTGTGAAGGACAATGTTAGCAAAGTTCAGGAAGGGCATTAAGACGGGCACACAGCTGTACTCACATTAATCTGGTTGAAGACTTCCTCTTACCAATGCACTTTAACTAAAGCTTAATTTTACAGGTAACAAAATTAGATATAGTAGTGATTAAATTAAATATAAGTGATTGAGTTTTCCCATTAAAATTAAAGGATGTGCAAAGCAGATCAGTGAATGCAAAAAAGGGAAAATTAATAGAGGAGTGGTAATACGAGAAGCAGCCCAAATGGAATTAATGTTCTAAAGCAGTAAGAATGAAAAAGGATATTATGAAAAATAAAAAGAACAACTGATGATGTAGTTAGAACTAATACATCTGCATTCATTACTTCTAACTACTATTACAAAGAGCAAAAACCAAGAGCAAAATCCATAACAGGTATAACAATGAGATTTTTAATAGTGCTGAAAGAACTAAATGATCTACTAAATAAAATTAAGAAAAACGAGTCAATAAAAATATAAATAATAAATTTGGTTTACTAAATACATAGAGATATTTTCAATCCATTAGAAAATATATTTTTACAAGTCTAGGATATTTATAAAAATTAAACATTAATCAGAGAAACAGTACAATGGAAAGCATTTGCCTTGCATGCCTCTGACCTGGATTCAGTCTTCAGCACCCTTCCAAGGTGATCACAGTACACAGAGCCAGGAATAAGCCTTGAGCTCTTCCAGCTGTGGCCCCAAAATAAACAACAGAAACAAAAAGTTAATGTTAAAAGTATCTACATTTTTTGGTGAAGTTTATACTTTGGGGCCCTTTTTTAAAAAGAAGCTATAATGTTTTAATGCAATTGAATAAAGCTAAAAAGTGATAAATAATTTTATATTTTAAAATAAAAAATATAGCCCCAAGATAGTTGTGAGGAATTCAAATTAAATAAAATCTAGATGACACTGAGACAAAAACTACTTCATCCTCAAATAGTGCCTTGATAAAAGTTGTACAATAAGTAGCACAAACACTTGGATAATCTCAGCACAAAGAAAGTGGAAGTAAAAATCCAACAAAGGGAGAAGCAATACTGGGACTAGTTAACAAAGACTTTACTACTAAGGAAAACCAATCAAACGATAGATAAAAAAAGAAAATAAAATATTTATGTAGCTTCTGAAGAAATGTAAATGATTATGAATGAAAAACCAAAACTTAAAATTAAGAAAATAAAAATGAATAGTAAGTATACATTAAAAATGAATAGGACTATAAAATGAATAGAAGGATAAATTTTAAAGCTAGTTCTTGGAAATAGCCAGTAGAATAGATGACCATACTAGTAATTATCATTAGTAGTAATTATTATTAAAATATAAAAATAGATAGGATTAAACTGATAAGAACAGATACTACACTTGATCTTTTGGTCTTACCAAAAGTGGAAATTACCTCAAACGTGAGGGAGTCAGAGGTTAGGAAAAACAGAGAAGGGAACATGTGTGAATAAATGTCGAAAGGGCTGATACCAACATAGAACTGAGCATTAATTACAGGCAAAAAAAATGCACATGATGGCTTCCAAGTGCATGTAGTGCAACCCACAATGTGTAGGAGAAGGAAGGGAGAGAGAGGGATAGAGAAAAGAGATAAAGAACCTGCCATTTAGGCAGGCTGGGGAGGGGAAGTGGAGACATTGGTGGTGGGAAATGGGCACTGGTGGAAGGCGGGTGCTGGAACACTATGTGACGAAAACCTCCAAACATGAACAACGTTATAATTGTATATCTCACGGTGGTATAATAAAATGTTTAATTAAAAAAAATAGATAGGATTAAGAATTAGAAGTGAGACATACTGCATGGGTTCAGGAGAAATTAAGAAAATTTGTAGACATTACTGCCTCAAATTTTATGGCAGCTAATTAGAAATTCTAGAGAAAATGGGTGATTACCTGGAAAAACACGTATTAGCAAAATTATCCCCCAAGAAATGGATAATAAGAATAGGCAATTTATTCCAGAAGACATTGCACTCTGGTTAGAAATGTCACCTGAAAGACTTCCTGGAACCATCACCCAGAGTTTTCCGTCTCTTTGGAGATGTATACATACTATTACCTAAGTGATTGAGACCACAAAAGTCACAGGAAAAGTTTCTATCCATTTTACGAATCCAACTTTAAACTGATACCCAATCCTATCAAACAGAGCACAAATGAAATAAAACAAAATGGCAATTTAAAATTTGAGCCCATTTTAAAGATAAATACAAAGTCTCAGTGTATCCAAAAGATAACTTGGGATCAAGATATTTAAAATCAAGTCCATAGAACAGTCCGTCCATCAACTAAAACAGAAAAGAATGAATACCTGTTAAATTCATTTGAGTAGCCTTTGTGAACAATTCTAAATCAGATAGGAATACAAAGAAAATATTTAACTAAAACAAAACATAGTAACCATGAACCAACCCAAGTCTCTGCAAACTCATGCATGGAAGGTTTTATTCCGGCTTTTGTAACCTGTCCTAGTGTCTCTTCTTCACTCCTTTCTCTTCCCATGACAAACTTTGATTGCGTGTATATTATATTTCATGCATTGTACTGGACCCAAATTTGAAGAAATGAGCTTATAAAAATTCAAAACAGTAGATGAAAAGCAAGGAGCAAATAAAAATATTCCAGAAAAGGTGTTAGGAAAGTCGTTGATCTGTTAACAATGAAATGATCTCTATTTTTCTCCTTTTATCCTTTCTGAACCAAACAAAAACTATAATAGAATATTACAAAGGGAGAGTATGCATTTCGGCAGCATTTTTGTGTTTCCTGAGCTTCTCTGGTGTTTTACAAAGTTTGCATTTAATTAGCGTGCCCTGAAGTGACTTGCAGCAGGTGAAGCCGCTATTATGCTACGGGGAGAGCTGACAGACAGCTTCAGGAGCGTTTAGTTAACAAATCATTACTTAGTGTTTGTAAGACTTCTACCTGAACCCAAACAGAACGTGTAACTGTCTTGGAAGAACAAAGCCATCAATTGTAAAACAAACCTTGGTAAAGGCAGCTAGGATCAGCAGGGAGGGGAAATAAAGTAATTTATTCAAATTGTATATTTGAGTAGTCAAAAAGTTTTCCCCTAAAGTAACATAAATTAAAATCATTCTGAAACCCAACCCCCAAAGTGGAATGAGATGTCTTTTGTTTCTTTTTAGGGAAATGTATGGTATTTGTTGTTTAAATTGAAGGAAAACAAAATTGCAGATGTTACAATCCATTTGCCTCAGAAAGTCCTCTCTGCGCCCTCTCTCACTTTGATATAAAGCACGCTGCACTATTGGGTTTAGTTTTCTCATTAACTAAAGGCAAAGATTTATGCACTCCTGTAGTTGTGATTTCTTAACTTCTGCCTTATTCTGGATGCTTAATCTTAATCTTCTAATTGCCCAGGCCACAGATAGGCAGGAAAGAGCAGGGTGGGGCTTCGTTCTTCAGGCAGAGCCCAGAGAAGAACAGGGGGAACAAAGGTCAAAGCACCAGAGCTAACTACTATTTTTCAACAGCTACAAGAAGCATTGAAATTCTGATACCTCATTCTTGTGACAAAAATTGTAATGAGAACAGGAAATGGTACCACATGAATCCATTGTCCTGACAATGATTTAATGAGAATGGGAAATGGTGAGAGCATAACTAATTCGCATTATGAGCCTAAAGTTGTCATCTTGTGGTTCTGCTCAGATGCCGCGAAATGAAGGATGTTGGACATCAGCTGGGAGAGTGCAAGGAAAAGCATGAAGACGGTGACATTGTGTGGCCTGAAAGTAATGACAGAATGTGTTAGCGATGGAGGAGTAGGTGCGGGAGGGGCAGGAGGGGGATACAAAGCATGGAGTTGGTCTGCTCAGAGACAAAATAGAAATACATTCAAAGGTGGCACAGAAGCCAACCTGAAGGGAAAGATAAGGCAAAGCCTGTGATGAAAAATTTGAAACCCGAAGTACCCAAAAGAGCCAATTAGAGTGTGTAAACAGGTAAAATCTGTCCAATTGTGAGAGCTTGTGTCCTATTCTTCTACTGGAAATAGGAAAGTTTGCTGAGCAGCAATTTATTTTTGTGGTTCTAATGTGCTATTTCCTTACCTCATTGAGTAAATAAAATATTACATTAAATCTCCAATAGAAACATGCATTTTAAGTGTGCTGCTATCAATGATACTCTACTCAAACTATAAAATTTCTCAAGAAAAGTGGTTTGTGGTAGAAAGAGCACTTAACGGGACTGTTTTGGTAAAATCCGGTTTGCAATATATCAAGATCATTTTGGAATGAAAACTTACAGATGGTAGAAGTAACACATTCTTCAAGAAATGAGTTTTGAGCTGGTGCAATAGTACAGCAGGTAAGGTGCTTGTGTTGCATACGGCTGACTTAGGTTAAATTCCTGGCATCTCAATTGGTCCTCCAAGCACTGTCAGGAGTGATCCTTGAGCTGAAAGCCAGAAGCAAACCCTGAGCAATGCCTGGTTGTGGCCCTCAAACCAAAATAAATTAACCAACTCATTTAAAAGAAAGAAAAGAAAAAGAAATGAGTTTGGGTCTATTTCTATCGGTTATATGGAACAAGAGGGAAACCTCTCTATCCTATGTTTCCATTAGGCTGGTCCAACAAACAAATTAATATCAAATTTGTAGGAGAAAAAAACTATTTGACCACATACTTATGCAGAGTTTACTTGAGTATGAATTCTAGAGTACATGGGACGGGCTGAGAGTACATTTGCTGAGTTTTTTTTTTTTTTTTTTTTCTTTTTGGGTCATACCCGGCAGTGCTCAGGGGTTACTCCTGGCTCTGCACTCAGGAATTACTCCTGGTGGTGCTCAGGGGATCATATGGGATGCCGAGGATCTAACCCAGGCTGGCACAGGCCGCGTGCAAGGCAAATGCCCTACCTGCTGGGCTATTGCTCCGGCCCCTCATTTGCTGAATTATACAATAGGAGAGGAGGTGAGCACCAAAGGAAGAGAGGGAATCTCACAATACCAAAGGAAGAGAGGGAATCTCACAATACCGGAGGAAATTATGTAATATGTTTTGGATTGATTCTCAGCAATGCTCAGGGGGCAACTCCTGGGACAGTGTTTAAGGAAACTCCCAGTTTTTGCTCCACAGTCCATTTGTCACTGTGGATCAAGTCCAGATCTCCCACAGCAAGGCATGCCCTCCACTTGGTAAATTCCCTCTGGCTTGATAACATGGCATAACCTCACTTCTAGTTACCCTTCCATCCTTAAGGTAGATTACTTTAATGAAAATACTGTTTCTGGGGCCAGAGCGACAGTTCAGAGGGTAGGGTATTTGATTTGCATGTGGCCAACCTGGGTTCGATTCCCCAACATCCCATATAGTCCCCCAAGCACCGCTAGGAGTACTTCCTGAGTACAGAGCCAGGAGTAACCCCTGAGCATTGCTGGGTGTGACCCCCCCAAAAAAAAAAAAAAATCAAATAAATAAATAAATACTGTTTCTGCTGATAAATCTAAATTTGAATATATTCATTCTTTAACTATTGCTTAAAGACCTGCAATAGTCTATTGCTTAAAAACCTGCACAACCTCAGTTGACATATTTAGTTCTATATGCTAAGCTGACATGCATTATGAAATGTCTACTTGGGTGGCAGGGAGATAGCTCAAAGGGCTGGAGCACATGCTTTCTACACAGTAGACCTGAATTTGACCCCAGGAACCTCACGGTCCCCAGGCACAACCAGGAGCAGCCCCTAAGCACTGCAGGGCGTTAGCCTTCCAGCTTTTTTTTTTTTTTAAGAAAATAACAAAGTCTATTTGAACAATGTTTGGAAGTATTTTTTATAGTAATTTAGGTTCTAGGCAGTTTTAATTTAGAAACTCTAAAGTCTAAACTTTGCTGAGTACATTAGTAATATGAACCATCTATTTATGTATGAGGTACATATATGATCATACCTTAAAAAGAATTCCAAAATAAATATTAAAATTAAGAAAGAAATGAAGCTTCTTAAGTATGCCTTTTTTTCAAGTACAACTTGCTTCTCTAAGTCCTAATCAAATAAAGAGACAACTTTTAAAATCTCTCTTTATGGCACTTGATAGTACATGGGTAAGGCATTTGCCTTGCACATGACCCAGTCATGGTTCAGTTCCCAGAACCTCATATGGTCCCCTGAGTCCTGCCAGAAGTGATCCCTGAATTTAGAGCTTATAACCAGGAGCAAGCCCTGGGTACCACCTGGTATGGCCCAACAAACAAGCCAACAAAATATCTCTCTGTAGAATTATCATAATATTTTGCATGCTTGTACAAATGAATTTTTCCCAGAATAGGGAAAATAGAGCCACAAGACAGATCAATAATATAAATGCCACGGAAAAGAAATTATATACTATAAATATAATATTAAAGAGCATAGAAATCACATTCTATATTCATTCTATAAAATAATAATTCTAATAACAGTGACATTGATTGGAAAGGCTACTTTTCTATCCTATTTGCTTTCAGAATTTTAAAAATTCAAATCTAAGATAAAGTAAAATTCTTGAAAAGAAGCGATTCTATGAAAATGAAAAGGACTATGATTTTCTCACTACTAGTCAAAAGCCTTTCAGACTAAGACAAATGACTCTAAGCCATTAGAAAAAAATTATTGCAAACTTATGTGTGCCTAAGACCCCCTACTTTGCATTTTGATTCATATTTAAAATATTGATTCCATCAAACAGAGAACAGTTAGTGTCAGCAGGAAGATGATGGAGAAAATGTAGTCAAAGGGGAACAATGTAAACAGTGGATTTATTTATTTACCCTTAGGTGAAGGTGCCATAATTCACTTATATGGAACACTTATTCAATTTATTTTATTAATTTAATTCTCCTAAACTACTTCTTCGCACTCTGATGCAATTTCAAATCAAACATATTGCTGTGTACTTGTTGAATTCATGGTTAATGATACATGAATTTATAATCTGAAATGATTCATAATTGACGAAGCTACCTTATTTTACTTTTTTATTACAGGAGCAGTTCATAAGAAAAGACCATAATGTTCAAAAGAAAAAGTGTCTATGATAGTCTCAAAGTTGAAACTATACCACATAGTAATAATGTCTTGTGAAAATGAAATATTTCATGTCCATATTTAGGTTCTTGCTCATTTATTATGTGACCATGGAAAGGGTGTCAATGCTGATGGGAATTTCAGTTTGACCTGGCAAAAATGAAGTAAGCAACATACAGTATTTCATCCATTATGTCCATTTGCACAATGAAGGATTGGCTCCATAATACTTTTATTCAATTCAATGTCAAGGTCTTAAAAACAAATTCTGAAGCACTTAAGAGGTTCTTTTAACAGCTGTATTTAGTAACAAATGACAGATATCTATTAATGCAAGTACATCTTATATAAAATATTTTAATATGGGTTTTAGGTAATAGTATATTCTTATTAACATCAGGTATAAATTGACATATCACAGCAGCTCTTTTAGATGAAAGATCCATTTAGTCTCATCTTCAAATTATGGATTGATACAATATTCTACACCATAATGGTTCCAAAAGCATTGTCAGTGCTATGTATTATTCATGTTTTCAAGTACCATTGTTTCATTTCATAATAGAATGACTTACAATTGTGAGTGAAGTTTATAATGAACTGAAGAAAACTATCTAATGAGAAAATATTAATAGGTCACCTAGTTGGCTCTTAGGACATTTGGGTTCTCTATCCACATGGCACTCTGCTCAAATTTCAAAAAATTAAAAAAAATCTTTCAATTCTGAATGACTTACTTCTATCATGTAAGCACAGCATATTATAACAAGACTTCAAATGTTCATACACTATCATGCATTACAGTTATTGCGACTAGTTCAATTTATATATTATTGCTCTATATTGGAATTATTTGTTGAATTAAAATTTAGCTTACTTCTCACAGTTTTCCCTGTATACAAAAATCCCTGAGAACTTAATTTATAAAGTTCATATTCAGTGAACCTGGGGTAATACTTGAGGTCTTCAATATTTTTTTTTGTTATTGTTGCAGTGCTAGGGCTATACTGCAGGGCCTAATGCCTGCAAGGCCTGTGTTATCTCATCCAGTCACATCTGTGGCCTGATATTCTACATTTTTAAGATGCTCGTGGATAATGCTGGGACTATAATTCAGTTGTCAGGCAAGGCTGCAGAGTCTCACTGTGGATATCTAGACCATTGTCTGCATATCAGACCACTCCCTGAATAGGCATTTGCTTCACATGAAACATAGATTCTTACTCTCCAACACCGGATAAGGATACTACACAATTAAGTGAACAATTTATAGACAGTACTGCTTAGCTCAGCATGACAATTTCACCTTTGAAGATTGTCCTGTTCATTCCTTGAACTTTATATCCAAGAAATGTTCATTTAGGGGCCGGAGTTACACTACAGAGGGTAGGGGGTTTGACTTGCATGTGGTCAGCCTGGGTTTGATCCTCAGCATCCCATAAGGATGCCAGGATTCGAACCCAGGTCAGCTGCATGCAAGGCAAATGCCCTGCCCGCTTTACTGCTACTTGTCTTTTTTGTGTTCACATTGTTGCTTTCCCACTATGTAATTTAATATTGAGAATTTACCATTAACTTTGTTTCATCTCAAGCACTGTGGAATTTAAAAAAATGATTTATAATATGTTCCACTTAGCACACTTCTACCAGAAAGTAATTATCCTTCCAAATTTATGATGACACTTTAACAAAACAAAAATTATATATATTATATAAATTTATATGTAAATATCTATTTATATATAATGTTTTATATATTTATATATAAAACCCTTATATTAGGTTATATTGAGCAGAATATGCTACCCGCATGGCAGATCCTGGCAAGCTACCCATGTCGTATTTGATATGCCAGATACCAGTAACAATATAGTCCTCATTCCCATGAACTGATGGAATGGTTTGAGGCTCTTTATGTTCGTGGAGCAAGCAGGTGCCGTTGGACTCTACTTGCATGAGACAGGTCATATGGAGATGTTACTGGTGCCCGCTTGAGCAAATCGACGTTGAACAGGAAGACAGTGATACAGTGATCCCATATAGACTTCTGAGCATCACCAGGGTTCATAGCCAGGAGTAATCCCTGATCATCACCAGGTGTGGCCCCCAAATGAACCAAAACAAAACAACAAAAATGTTTGTTTAAAACAACTTCTTATGGAACTGGAGAGACAATACAAGCAGGTAAGACACTTGTCTTGCATCCAACTAAGGTGAGTTTGATTCCTGGCACCGTATATGTTGTCCCAGAACCCTGCCAGGAGTGATCCCTGAGTTCAGAGCCAGGAGTAAGCACTGACTGGATGTGGATCAAAAACAAATAAACAATTACAACAAATAAAATTCTTATGTGAGCTCTTTTTATCTTCTGGTGTCCAGGATTACCTATCCTCAAAACATTTAAAGGTAGAGGATATAATAATTAGAAAGTTCCTTCCCTCTAGGTTCATATTTGCTATCCTATGATAAGATATATTACTTATAGTTTTGTGTTTTGGAACTGACCTTAAAGAAACCTAAAGAAATCCTAGCTGGATGTTAGCATCACTAATAATTTATGATGTGTGGTTATTACCTTTGTCTTTCCAAATTTGATTTTTCAAAAATTATGCTTAACAGTGTTTTGATTTGCTTCAAATATAATGAATCAGAAGTTTTGTATAGACACTGTTGGTGCTTGGCTTACTAAGTCAGAGCTATAACCAAGAGTAGCAGTAAGCAGCTTTCATTCAGTAATGTTTCCTGGCCCACTTAGGGGAAGCTGTGTAGAGAAGTAACTTGGACATTGCCAGAGAGATAGATGGTGCTCTAGTTGTTCACAGGGATATCCTGTTTTTAAATGCTTGTCATTTACTTCTTCTTTCTCTTTTCTGGTTCACAGGTTGGACCTGATTTCAGAGGTCATCTAGAAAACTTAGTTGAACCACATCATTTCAGGGATGAATTATTGAACTAGATTAAGCCTGTATGATGTAATCTACATCCAGTCCTTGTCCTTAACTTCAGTCTGTCCAACTATCATATGTTCTGTTTATAGTTTCTTCCCAAGTTTTAATTTTGTGAATCTCAGAGCAATAAATATAATTCTATATTTTTAATTAAAAATACACAAAATTGTATGCATGATATTCTTCACCTCAGCGTTCTTAATATATCTTGGAAATCTTTCCATTGTAGTGTTTAGAGTCTTAGCATCCCTTTATGTGGTTGCATAGTACTCCATCATACATAAATAGCAGGATACTTCAACATTCTTTTGCCATTTCTTCTGCTTAAACAAATAACTTTTATTAATTGTTTATTGAATCATAAGTTTTAATAATTGTGCTTCTCAAATTAAAGTTATATCTAAATTGAAATTATAGCACATTAGCACAATAGAAGCAGGAAAATACTCTTAAGTAGGATTTTAGAAAACAGAAAATCAAATTCAAATTGAACATTTTATATATGGCAGATTGTAAGTTATTAAACTTCCTAATAATTTTTCACGTGGAACTTATTCTGTGTTGGCTGCAAAAAACAAAACATTCTGCCTACACCTGTTGTTTCAGTTCCTGGTTCTATTTCATGGTGAAAACAAAGGCACTAGCCTCTAGTGCCTAGGTTATTGAAGAATTTATATGGATATATTCTATCATTTATGGTTTAATCACCTACAATCTTTTTTTTTTTTTTTTTTTTTTTGCTTTTTGGGTCACACCCGGCAATGCTCAGGGGTTTCTCCTGGCTCTATACTCAGGAATTACTCCTGGCGGTGCTCAGGGACCATAAGGGATGCCGAGGATTGAACTTGGGCCGGCTTGGGCGGCCACGCAAGGCAAATGCCCCACCCACTGGGGTATCACTCCGGCCCCGAATCACCTACAATCTTATAAGTCAATTGTCATTTCTGTTGCAGAGGAGAAAAATGATATTCAGAGGTAAAGACATTTGAGAGGATCAAGAGTTAGAGAGTTGTAATATTTGGCTGATATGCTTGAGAAGTTGATACTATTGAACAAAGAACAGGATATTCTTCCAAGCTTTATGCATTAGTCAATAACAATTACTTGCTTTATTTTAGTAGTGGTAAAGCTGAAAATTTTGGTGTGACAGGGGATGACTGAAGACTGAACCATGGGTGGATTACTACAGAACATTTACCTATTGGTCAAGCTCTTCAGAGAAATGGAACAAATAGCATACATATTATATATATATAAAATATACATATATATATTTATATATATACACACACATAACATATATATATGTCTTGCTATATTTGATGTTTCTATTCAACTCACTCTATATATCACTGTATCACTGTCTTCCCGTTCATCATCGATTTGCTCTAGCAGGCACCAGTAACA
Source organism: Cryptotis parvus (assembly GCA_021461705.1). Taxonomy (NCBI): domain Eukaryota; kingdom Metazoa; phylum Chordata; class Mammalia; order Eulipotyphla; family Soricidae; genus Cryptotis; species Cryptotis parvus. The sequence goes on along the minus strand of JAJIBD010004454.1, from coordinate 185 downwards.
TCTCCATATGTCCTATCTCATGCTAGTAGAGCCCAGGGCATCTGCTTGCTCCAGGAATATAAAGAGCCTCCAAACAATTCCACCAGGTCATGGGAATGAGATCTATAATTGTTACTGGAATTTGGCATATCAAATACGACACGGGTAGCTTGCCAGGCTCTGCTGTGCGGGTGGCATACTCTTGT
>JAJIBD010004452.1:10000-89223 GCA_021461705.1 Cryptotis parvus | reverse complement strand
ACTAGACCAAGTTGACTGCCCTCCGACGCCCTGATGGATCTATCACATCTTCCAGAAAGGCAATGGAGAAGATTATCCATGACATCTACTCAAATCTCTTTGATAGCCACATCCACCTGCCCATATACCAAATTCCACAGAATGGATATGTCATTCCCAACGTTCTCCCTTCTGAAATCCGACATGCCATCTCGTCGGTAAAGAAGGGAACAGCACCAGCCAGACAAAGTCAAACCCGAACACCTGAAGAATCTGCCGTCGGTACTCATCAATAAACTAGCTCGGCTCTTCACATGCTACCTGTCCGAATGCAAGGTACCCTCCCAATGGAAAACCAGCAGGACAGTTCTACTGTTCAGGAAGAGAGACATTCACGACATCAGCAACTATCGCCCCATCTGCCTGTTGTCCGTCATCTACAAGCTGTTTACACGAGTCATCCTGAACAGGATTGGCAGAACACTAGATGAAGGAAAACCATGGGAGCAAGCTGGCTTCCGGAAAGGATTCAGCACAATTGACTATATCCACACAGTAACCAAGCTCATTGAGGTTTGTAGGGAGTACAAGATGCCGCTCTGTCTCACGTTCATTGCTTTACAGAAAGCCTTTGATTCTGTGGGGACTGAAGCAGTCATCGAAGCCCTAGCCAAACAGGGTGTTCAAACCCAATACATCAAGATCCTTAGTGAGCTGTATTACGGATCCACTACCAGGATCTCACCATTCTACAAAGAAGTGATCATTGATGTCAAAAGAGGGGTTCGGCAGGGTGATGCCATTTCACCAAAAACACTTCAGCGCCACCCTCAAGAACATCATGCAACAATTAGAGTGGGAATTAATGGGAGTAAAGATAGATGGTCGGCAACCTAAACCACCTCCGCTTTGCTGATGACATCGTTCTAATAACACCAAACATTAGCCAAGTGGTTCAAATCTGGCTGACTTTGACCGAGAATGTGGAAAGATAGGTCTACAGCTGAATCTGAAGAAAACTAAGTTCATGAGAAAATGAAATAGTTCCTGAGGGGCACCATTCACTCTCAATGGGACAAACATCTCTGAATGCAGCAGTTATGTGTACCTAGGTCGAGAAGTCAACGTGATGAATGACCTAAAACTTGAGCTGTGCAGGAGGAAGAGAGCAGCATGGAATGCCTTCAAAGGCATCGAAGAAATAGCTAAAAGGACAAAGAACCTCCAGCTCCGGGCACATCTCTTCGACTCCACCTGTTCTCCCTGCATTAGCATATGCCTCAGAGGCCTGGGCCCAATGAAAGCAGGATGAAAATGCTATTCGGGCCTCCCAGAGAGGAATCGAAAAGAGCTATGCTTGGAATATCACGCCTCACTCAAGTGAGAGAAGGAATCCGGAGTTCTGACCTCCGTCGCTATTCCAGAATCAGGGACACTGTCTCGTTTGCCAAGGCATCGAAAATCAGATGGGCTGGACATGTAATGCAATTTGGAGACAACCGTTGGACTAGAGCCATTACCGACTGGATCCCACAGGATGTCAAAAAGCTCAGGGTGGCCGCCCACCTACAAGATGGTCAGACTTCCTTGTCAAGACTCTGAAGGAACGGTTTGAGGCTCTTCATATTCCTGAATCAACCAGATGCCATTGGGCTACATTGGTACATGATAGGGTCCAATGGAAATGTTACTGGCGCCCGCTCGAGCAAATCGATGAATAACGGGATTCAAGTGATCAAGTGATAGTACTGGAAGTACTTGACATAGCAATGAGAGAAGAAAAGGACATTAAGGGCATCCAGATAGGCAAAGAAGAAGTCAAGCTATCATTATTCGCAGATGACATATTAAACCTAGAGAACCCTAAACTCTCTACCAAAAGCTCCTAGAAACAAAAGATACTTATAGTAGAGTGGCAGTGTACAAAAACAATACCAAATGTTGGTGGCTTTCCTATATACAAATAATGAAAGAGAAGAAAGGGATATTAAGAAAACGATTCCATTCACAATTGTGCAACAGAAAATCAAATACCTAGGAATCAGCTTAACCAAGTGTGCAAAGGACCTGTACAAAGAAAACAAGACGCTGCTTCAAGAAATAAAAGAGGACACAAGGAAATGGAAACACATTCCCTGCTCATGGATGAGGACAATCAACATTGTTAAAATGGTAATACTCCCAGAGCTTTATACAGATTCAATACGGCCCTATAAGGATACCCATGACATCTTCAAAGAAATTGACCAAACAGTCCTGAAATTTGTATGGAATAATAAACCCCCCATGGATAGCTAAAGCAATCCTTCGGAAAAAAAGAAGATGGGAGGCATCACCTTTCCCAAATTCAAACTTTACTACAAAGCAGTAGTAATTAAAACAGGATGGTATTGGAATAAAAACAGATCTGTGGACATATGGAATAAAGTTGAGTATCCTAAAAGCCATCCTCAAATACATGATCATTTAATCTTTGATAAAGAGTCCGGAAATGGAGCAAGGAAAGCCTCTTCAACAAGTGGTGCTGGGAAAGTTACATGTAAAAGAATGAATTCGGACCTCTGTCTAACACCATGCACAAAAATCAGATCAAAATGGACTAAAGATCTCAATGTCAGACCTGAAGTCCATAAAGTACATTGAAGAAAATATAGGAAAACCCCTCCACAACATTGAAGCTAAAGTTATCTTCAAAGGTAAAACACCACTAATGAGGCAATTAGAAGCAAAAAAATCTGATGGGCTGGACATGTAATGCGATTTGGAGATGGGCGCTGGACTAGAGCCATTACCGACTGGATCCCACGGGCACCAAAAGATCACATGCCCCCCAAGATGATCAGACTTCTTCGTCAAGACCCTGAACGAACAGTTTGAGGTCCTTTGTATTCCTTAAGCAAACAGATGCCATTGGGCTACACTGGCACGTGATAGGGTCAAATGGAAATGTTACTGGTGCCCACTCGAGCAACAGATGAATAATAGGTTATCAAGTGATCAAGTTGCCTGGAATTTTTTAAGCTTCTGAATTGTACCTTTAATTTTTTTTATCATGCTTTAACTTCTCTGAGACATCTACAGTTTTTGTTTTCAGACTGTTTTTCAAAAAAAAACAAGTGACCATTATAGTTCATTTAAGCACATGGTTTTCTCTGAAATATCTAACTTTTTTTGAGAATTACCTTCTTGTAGTACTACAGGTTTTTTTGTTCTGGGGGCCACACCTGACAGTGACCAAGGCTTACTTCTGGCTCTACACTCAGTGCTCACTCCTAGTAATGCTGGGGACCATAAGGGTACTGAGATAAAACCCAGGTCAGTTGCATGCAAGGCAAGTGCCATACCAGTATCTATATCTCCAGCCTACTTTGTTTGCTTGTTTGTTGTTTGTTTGTTTTATTCTCCACAGTATTTTTTATTTATCTTCTCACCATTTCTACTTTTTTGCTTTTTTTTGTTTCTTTTATTTTTTTAATATTTTATTATACCACCATGAGATATACAAGTACAAGATGTTCATGTTTGAGTTTTGTTCTACAGTGTTAGAACCCATCCCTCCATCCATGCCCATTTCCCACCACCAATGTCCCCACTTCCTCCCCCCCTCTCCCTAGCCTGCCTCCATGGCAAGTTCTTTATCTCCTTCCTTCCTTCCTTTCCTTTCTTTCTTTCTTTCTTTCTTTCTTTCTTTCTTTCTTTCTTTCTTTCTTTCTTTCTTTCTTTCTTTCTTTCTTTCTTTCTTTCTTTTCTTTCTTTCTTTCTTTCTTTCTTTCTTTCTTTCTTTCTTTCTTTCTTTCTTTCTTTCTTTCTTTCTTTCTTTCTTTCTTTCTTTCTTTCTTTCTTTCTTTCTTTCTTTCTTTCTTTTCTTTCTCTCTCTCTCTCTCCTCTCTTCCCTTTCTTACACATTGTGGATTGTAATACATAAATTTAGAGGTTATCATGTGTATCTTTTTGCTTATATTCAATGTTCAGTTCTTGGATGGTATCATCATTTTCAATTATTATCAGCACACTGTTCTCTTCTCTGTCTTACCTAGCCTCTGATTCCCACATGTTTGTGTTATACCAGGTTTTGAGATATCACGCCCAGGCACCCACACGCCATGGGGATCAGGCTGTGTCCAGCTGTGGTGTACGGACCAGAGGATGACTGTGGTTGTGTTGCGCGAGGTTTTCTGACTTCTGAGAGCCTGGCAGAGGGCAGGCCAGAGCAAAAACTTGTACCCACTCCAAGATGCCCCATGAGTCTAGCACAGGGAGGGCAGGCAGAGTCTCCACCCTGCACCGGAATACCTGGTATTCAGTCAAGAGCCCCAGAAGCAGTTTTGGGTGGGGCCGCCAGACTTTGTAGAGGGAGCCAAGGTAGGGGCAAGTGGCCCCAGTCCAGGCTCCCTAAAATCCTGGTTGGCATAGTTGCCAAGTCCTGCATACCTGGTCTTGAATTTGGTTTCTCTCTTGGGTCGGGCTGTGTCCAGCTGTGGAGTTCGGACCAGAGGGTGACTGTGGTTGTGTTGTGTGAGGTTTTCTGACTTCTTCTGTTCTTAAATTAACTTTCTGAGTTTCTAGAACATGATTGGTCCCACTAGTTTGATGTACTTGTGCTGCCGCAAGCAGCGTGCAACTTAGGGAGAGCCGGATGGCAGCTCTCCACCCTGTGTCTTAGTCTCTGCATGATGGCTAATAGCCCTGAGGCAGTTCGTAAGGTGGGGTGACTGGGCCTCCTGAATGGAATAGAGAGGGGAAGGGGAACCCAATCTCCATCTTCACGAATGTCCGGTGGCTTCCGCCTCCAAGAACAGCTACCTGGGCTTGAACTTGGCTGCCCTACTGAGCCGGGCTTGAAATCAACTTCTCTCTTGGGTGGGTGTCGGGGAGCCCTGGGATCCCCGACAGTATCAGGACAGAAGTTCTCTCCTACCTCCGAGGCCGCTGGGGGAATGGATCAAAACTCACAAGTCCAGCACAGTTCCAAAAAGGCTTTTAATAGTACAAAAGCTCTACCACCACAATTCAGGGACAGTGTCCTTGATTGTTCTTTGTTGACAGGGAGTGTCCTGTCAACAAAGAACCCTAAACAGAGTGTAGAAGGGTGGTGCCACATCCTTTACAGGTATAAACAAAGGAGTATGCCAAGGACTAATCCCTTCTTTTGATATTATCTCATGTAAAACACTGGAAAGAGTGAGAGAGCTGGTATAAAGTAATATACCTTAATTTCATGGGCTTCATGTAATCTAGATGGTGCCCACAAGGTCCTACTTATTTATTATCTGCACCAGGCTGATTCTGAGTATGTTGATCTCTGTAGCGATAGTTTCAACATAGCCAGGGTGGTAGTCTCCTGGTAAATTCTATCTGTCCAACACTGGGTGCAGTGGGTATAAAGAGGACTTGTGCCCAATCTAGACAACATAGAAGTCTTAGTAGATGTATAATAAGTCAGAAGTTATTCAAAGTCACGGTGACTTCTGTAACTGCCACCCCCTCTATCAGTATTTACATAGAAGAGAGATCTCATCAGAATGAACCTTGGCTTAAGATCGTGTAAATAGATTAAGCTGTGAGCTAAGTTCCCAAGCTAGTTAAGCCTGTCATCCAACAGGTGGGGCTCTGATGAGCTGTGGAGTCTGGACTATGAGAATGGCGGCTATTAAGGTGAGCAAGTTTCATCTGACTGCTTCTGAGGTCCTACTGAGGTGAGGGGCCAGGACTAAAACCCGTCTTCCCTCCTGGGCACTTCAGGGTCAGCTGAGCTCTCCCCCATGTGTCTGAGTCTCTGAATGATGGCCGATAGCCTGTTTGTTTGTTTTTTAGCAACACCCAAGAGTGTTCCAAGCTCACTTCCTGCTTTGTGCTCAGAGATTGTTTTGGGGGTGGTGGATGAGAGGTGTTCAAGGAACCATTTTGGGTGCCAGGGATCAAACCCAGATCACCTGCATATAAGGCAACTGCCCTACCCACTGAACTCTATTGCCCACTGTGCTCCAGCCCCCCATTATTTTTAATGAAACTTTTGATACCAGTACTGCTACAACTCTTGGATGTTGTCTAAAAGCTACTTGAACTTGGCTCACTTGTCAACTGGAACATGATCAAGCATCCCCGACTTCATGAACATCTCCTGGTATGCAGGACTGAACAGCTGTGTTTTGTCCACACAAAATTTATATTGCCAAAGAAATATCATAACTCTCTCCCTGCATGTTCCCTGAAGTGAATCAAGGTGATAACACAGCTTAGAAGCCAATTTGTCTACTTTGTTTTTGGATATAGAAGATCAGAAATCTCAATGACATTCACTGAACATATGATCCAAATAAATGGGTTCAAACAAAGAAATAAATTAGAAACCATTAAAAAGGTCTCCATTATCTGTGGGCATGTCTTTTGAAGTCATTGGCAGCTATTTTACCACTAGTTAGCTGCCTTATTTTGATTGTTTTATTCTAGGACTTGCCTTCTGAGAGTTCTCCATGTGCAGGGCCTCCCAGGGAACTACACAGAGCATCTATACGATTCATGGAAATCACATACAATTTTCCATCTTTAGCTTTGGATAATGAAGATCATTATTAAAAAGATTTTTATTTTTTATCTATCTATCTATCTATCTATCTATCTATCTATCTATCTATCTATCTATCTATCTTTTATTTATTTATTTTGCTTTTTTGGGTCACACCTGGTGATGCTCAAGAGTCACTCCTGGCTTTTCTCTCAGGAATTACTCCTGGCAGTGCTCGGGGACCATATGGGATGCCGGGATGGAACCCAGGTGGGCTGCATGCAAGGCAAACGCCCTACCCGCTGGACTATCGCTCCGGCCCCTGGATAATGATCATTTTTAAGGAAGTTTTTTGCCAAGTTCTGTTAAGATTTTCTTGTGACAGGTGGAAATTATCACAAACGTGTGGGAGTCAGAGTTTAGGAGAGACAGAAAATGGAACAGGGTGCTAATAATTGTCGAGGGTACTAATGCCAACCTAGAACTGAGCATGAAATAGAGGCAAAAGGATTCACATGACAACCTTTTAATGTATGTTCTGTAATCCATAGTCTAGAAGGGAAGGAAAAGAGAAAGAGAGAGAAAGGCAAAGAAATAAAGAACCTGCCATGGAGCAGGGCTGGGTTAGGGGAGGGAAACCGGGGATGTTGTTAGTGGGAGATGGGCACTGGTGGAGGGACGGGTGCTGAAACACTGTATGACCAAAACCCAAACATGAACTTTTTTAATTGTATATCTTTTTATTTGTATGGAGGTGGGCACTGGTGGAGGGACGGGTGCTGGAAACACTGTATGACCAAAACCCAAACATGAACTTTTTAATTGTATATCTTTTTATTTGTATATCTCACGGTATCACTGTATCACTGTCTTGTGGTATAATAAAAATACTTAAAAAAAGATAAGAAGAGAGAGAGAGAGAGAGAGAGAGAGAGAGAGAGAGAGCCTTCCGTAGAGACAGGCTAGGGGAGAGGGGAGGAATTTGGGTTATTGGTGGTGGGAAATGGGCACTGGTGGGGGATAGATGCTGGAACACTGAATGACCAAACCCTGAACATGAACATCTTTGTAATTGTATATCTCACGGTCAGAATAAAATAATTAATTAATTAATTAATTAAATAAAACTGGAGTTTCAAAGCATTTCAAAAATAAATTTAAAAAAAAAAAGATTTTCTTGTGACAATGAACCAAAAAGCTCAGTTACGCTTTTATCTGAGTAAAGCCAAGATTTCCACCATCTCCTGCCAGTCTGGAGATACTGCAGCAGCAACTAAATGCCAGGCCCTTGCTGAACTCAAACAGCTAAGGAACAGAGCACCCATTTCCTTAGCCCAGTGGCACTAGAGGACCAAGGAGGTAGCACAGGGATTAGAGGTGCACACTTTACCTGAGCTGGCCCCAGTTCGGCCCCTGGCACTGCACAGCTCATAACCAGCAGTGGGTGTAGCTCTGGAGGCCTCCTGATCACAGCCAGTGAGGCCCCAGCTAGCCATGGCTCCACAGGGCTCAAGCAGCTCTGAATCTTCTGGCTGGCTAAAGACCAATGGGAGCAATCTCCTTACCCCAAGAGTACTGCTTAGAGGCACACTGCCCAGCAAACAGTACATGAGAACTAGGCTGGGGACACTGTGGCTAAAACACCTATCTTACCAGCACAAGGTCTGAAGTTTATCCCTGGTGTCACCTACTTGCACCCAGCACAGCTGGTCATCTCTGCTGCTAGGGTGAGTGGCACCCAAGTACAGCCAGGTGCATGTGTGTGGGTACTACCACCCCCAGAGCAAGATGGGAAACCACGTGGCCAGGAGTGTGTGCCTTGGTGAGCACATGAGTGATATCACAGTGCCCCATGGTGAGCACCACAATCAGCATGTGTGCCAGCACCACTACTAAATGAGTGTGGCACCAGTGAGCATGTGTGTTACTATCTTCCCAAGATGCATGACCTTCATTGAGTTAGGATCACAACTATATGTGTGTAAGCCCCAGTCATCACAAGACAGCAGCAGAGGGGGATGGGAAACTTTTTTAAATTTTAGGTTGGCAATTAGAAGTGGACCCTGCAGACAGTATAGGGTGTAAAGTGCTCACCCTTGCACCACTTCAGACCTATTTGAATCCCCAGAAGTGCTAATGATCCCCCAAATACTTCCAGAAGTCATTGGGGAGCATAGAACCTATTATGCCCCTATGCACTCTAGTATGTCCCCAAACAAAAACAAAACTCTATAAAGGAGAAGGGCTGCTTTAGCTGGGCAGGCATTGACCAAGATGACCCACCCTCACCCCAATCAGGCATCTGCATGAGTGCCCAATGGGGCTCAGTGGATCCAAATGTGAGGAGACCTGGAGGCTTACAAACAGTGAGCAAAGCAATCACGAGTATGAAAAGTGCAAATTCCCCGGCCTGGGTTCACTTCTTCTGACTCAGTGGGTGTGGTCTGAGGCCAGGTTTGCTCTTCTAACTTTCCTAATGTGTTCTGGGTGCTGTGGAGCTGCAGGTCTCTGCTTCCCACTTAGGGGATACCAAAATCCTTTATTTCACAAAGAAGGACCAGCTGTTCCTTCTCTAGCACTACCTTCCTATGGTCCCCTCTCAGGTTCTCAAGGCCATTGCTGAAGGAAAGGATTCCCCCTCAACATTCCATGAATGCTTGTGGTGCAAACCAGTATTCTAGCCACTGAAAGTCCTTCCCTCCTTCTGACCTTCGAGGGACAGCACTGAAAGGTTGCCTTTATTCTGCCCTCAGTTTTCTTATCAGGGCCAACATGCACCTACCAGCAGTGAGGAAAAGGGATTTGACTAAATCAGGCCACAATTGTACTGAGGCAGGATTTGAACAGACACACTAACTCTAACCTCGCTCCTCACCAATCTGTCCTAAAGATGCTATAGTACTAGGGGCCACTGAGGCAGTTCTGGCCCTCCTGCTGGAAATTTCTCTTTTCTCTTCTGTTTGGGGGCCAATCTTGACAGTGCTCAGGGATTATTCTTGCTCTATGCTCAGGAGACCATATGTTTGGCTTGGGATTGAACCCAGGTCACTTACATACAAGACAAGCATCTTAATCCCTGACTATCTCTCTGGACCTCTCTAAACCTTTTAAGGTCCAGCTCAACCCCAGCTTCCTTGAATATTCCCCTCATACAAGGCTGCTCTGTTTGTCTTGACAGACAATTCTCTGTGTCTGATCCAATCTGTCTGGCACTTGGACAGTGCTGCTCCAAGCATCAGTAGTGAGAAGGAGCTAACCTGTTCTGCACTTCAAAGGGTCTTGCTCTGCTGTTTGTCTTCTTGGAGAAGACACATCCTCTCCAGTGATGTATAAAGTCAATGGGGGATTGTCGGGGGCGCCGCTGGGGTCCCCGACAGTGCCGGGAAGCGAGTTCCCTTCTACCTCCGGGCCGGGCGAGGAATGGATGAAAACTCAGAAATCTGATGCAGTTTTAAAAGGCTTTACTTATCACAGGTTCAGGCATACAAATCAGCAAAAGGAAAAGCCCGGTGCTTAGGATTCCAGGCAAGAACCCCAGCCACGTGTAGGCCAAGATGGCGGCCACCACGTAAAGGCCTTGTAAAAGGAGAAGAAGATAAGACTTCCAAGAAGGGTGAGCGTTCACAAAGAGAGAGCCCACAAAAAGCGCGGGAGAGAGGAAACAGGCTAGTTTATACCCCTGCAACTCAGACCTTCCTCCTACTGTTATGGAAAGCAGGGAGGGTCAAATACCCTTAGGTAATCCCTCCCTGCACCTCACCTAGGCCCTTTAGTATGCTAATGTTTTGAGCCAAGATCTGCCTGGAAATGCCTTTATAGGGTAGAGAAGGGGGTTTCTGAGATGGCATGTCTCTGTACCAAAGACTAATACTAATGCCAGTTAAATATTTCTCCAAGCCTTCACAAGTCTCTTCTACTTCATTGTAGTTTTGTATTTTAGTTGCCTTTGAGTATACAGGGAGCCATGCTTGTTTGCTTGGAAGCAAACAACATTTCTCTCTGGTCTAATTACTTAGGGGTCCTAGGTGGCCAGGCTAATATGCTGGTAAGATCTAGCTAGTCCCACGATGATTGTGGTAGCATGGGAGAATATTTATACCAGCTATTACAGCATACATGGTCAGATAAACTGCCACATTTAGACTACCCCCTTATCTACGAAGTGATTTGCAGGCAGCAATTCAGAGCAGATGCAGCGGCTCTTAGGAGTCCTGCAACAGGGGATGGAGAAAAGGAGGGAGAGGGTACATGAATCTGAACCCCAGTCTCCAAGTATGTTCAGAGTACTTGGGACCTTGGAATTACTCTCATAAAAGGCCATGACTCCATTCCAGGACTTTCACAAAACATCCACCCACCCAAGGGCAGCAGTGGGCAGCACCACCTGTACCTGTGTGTCCCTCTGGACCTAAAGAGTATCTTGGCAGAGCAGACATGAGTGCTAGCGCATCTGCTGAGGTGAACATGAAGCCCCTCAGGCCTTGGGGGAGGGTAGGGAGCTGAGCTACAAGAACTAGAGCTCATACTTTGTATATTTTGCTCTCCAGCACAGCATAGTCCCTGGGCATAGAGCTAAGAGTAACCCCGCCGCACCAGCAGGAGTGGCACAATAGCAAAAAAAAAAAAAAAAAGTGGAAGGGGCCGGGTGTGTAGCTCACAGGCAGAGCACTTGCCTTGCATGTGTGAGGCTCTGGGTTCAAACAACCCCTGAGCTTTGCAATGAAAAAGATTCAAGAAGAAGAGATGGGAACAGAAATCAAGGTCACTAACTTGGAACCAGAACTGAAGAATAACTTTTCCAGAAGTGTCATTAGTTAGTTTTCTATTATACATATTTATGCAAACTTCATGACTTAAAAACAACCCATATTTATTATCTTACTCTTTCTAGGATTAGGAATCTGGACAAAGTTTAGTTGACTTCTCTGTTCCAAGGTCCCCTCAAGGTATTGTTGGCATCTGACGTCTCATTTGAAGTTCTGATTGGGGAAGAAGCCACCTCTAAGCTTTTACAGCTGTTGGCAGAATTTCAGCTGCATTGGTATCTATATTGCGATTATTGTTGTTGTTTAATAATATGTCATAATATTAATTATTTAATAATAATAATAATTTAACAATTAATAATAAAATAACAATAATTGTATTATTGTTAATAACAATATTATAATAATACAATATTATTATAATAATATAGTAATAACAATATTATAACACCCTGGCCGAGTCCAATATAGCTACAAGGGTTCGCTCACACGTGCAGGGGAGGGGCCACGCTGGCCAGACTTGGAGGGGATTTGGACTCCTCCTCCCATTCCTCCACCTCCAGGTCGGAGGGCGTGGTTGTGAGCTCCCAATCACCACAGCCAGCAACACCGGAGAGAGAGACACTCCAGACCCACAGCTGCGCAACAGTCTTAGATTATACTGGAAGTTAGGACCAGGTCCTTGCCAGGATCTTTCACATTTATACACTGTATACAGTTCTAGGCAGGTTCTAGCCATGGCCCATCATCCCAGTGAGCCTATCAAGAAGCCAGGGGAACCCCCACACCACGAGGTCAGTCATTCTCAACATCTGACTCCAACTCAGAACTCCATCCAAGAGAAAAAGCTGATCTCTCCCTGTTGAGGTTCATCAGTAAAGCTCAAGATGAGAGCCTACTACTGAGAGTGTACCATCCACACAACAGAGCCTGGCAAGATACCTGTGTCATATTGATATGCCAAAAACCAATAACAATTATAGACCTCATTCCCATGACCTGAAGGAATGGTTTGAGGCTCTTTGAGTTCCTGGAGCAAGCAGATGCCCTTGGGCTATACTTGCTCTCAACAGGACATATGGAGATGTTACTGGCGCCTGCTTGAGCAAATCCATGAGCAATGGGAAGACAAGTGATACAAGTGATTATTATTATTTGGCAAGCACACCTGGTGATCCTCTGGGCTTACTTCCAGAAGTACTAGGAGACCATATATAGTGACAGATATAGAATCAGGGTCAGCTGTGTGCAAGGCATACCCCCTAATTATCTCTGTCCCCAGAATTTTAGTTTCTTAAGGGCATTGAACTACTGGGCTCTGCTACTTGCTGGCTGTTGGCTGGATGCTAACTCTCATTAATTAATTGTTTAGGCCTCCGCATGGAGGTTAGGAAGGAAGAGAATCTGCTAGAAAGAGAGGGAGTTATTATCTTATGTAATCTACTCATGGAAGTGACAGCTCCTAACCGTCTCCACATTCTATTATTTAGAAGCAGGGCATGGGTCTTGCCCATACTTGAGAGAAAGATTACATAAGAAATATCAAGAGTGGGGATCACTAGAGTCATCTCAGAGGCGGCCATCTCAGAATCATTACCCACAGAATTTCAAAGAAACAGAGTTCATTCTGCACTTAAACCTGGCCTGTCAGATTATTATAATGTATTTATTAAGGGAGAAGAATAGAAAACACTTCAGTCAAGAGTTAGCTTAGTTTTTTGGCTTTTTAAGTCCTTTGATATATGGTGTGTGGGCCTGTGTTGATAGTCTCATCCACCTCCTAACTATGAGCACAGGAATCCTGGCTGCCATTCCAGACAGGCAGCAATTTGTGGGCAGAGCCTCTCTGCTGAGCTGTTACCCCTACTCAGCCTGGTGAACACATGAGAGACACAACCCAAGGGCTGGGACATCCCCTGGCAGCTGCAGACTGCAGGGATGCCCCCCCACCCCCGACTGCCATGAGGCAGCTGGGCGGATGCTGAAGCCTCAGCAGCTGCATTTCCTCTTGAGCAAGACAAGCAGATTCCACATAGGGCAGGAAGGAAGTGAGGAGCACAAACCCCCACATTAGCAAGGCAAAGCTAGCTCTCTCCTGAGGAGCCAAAGGTCTGCCTATAGATTAAAATGAATAAACAAAAAAAAAATCATGTGGCTTCTTTCTCTTTTTTGTTTTTCATTAAAAAATTATATCAATTGTATTTATTAAGAAAGAGCCATACTTCTACCATTAAAACTACTTTTTATTTTACATGATTTATATATATAAATATATATTTATATAAATGTTTTCTAAGGGGAAAGCTGCTACTTGCTCTCCCTGTGCCCAGCTGTTCACAAGGAGCCCAGGAGAGATGGCGGGTTCTAGCCCTGGCCTGCCAGCCCAGCAGAGCCTTGCAACAAGCCAGACAACCCCCGACTCCATGAGGGCCTCCATTTTCCACATCCGGACTTCTCTCTCGTCAGAACTCCACCCAGCAGACCTGCCTATCACAGTCCGGCTCGTGCCGCCAAGCGGCCACACAGTTCATCATTAAATGCTGGACTTAGAGATGACTTCAAGAGTATGCTACCTGCACGGCAGAGCCTGGCAAGCTACCCGTGTTGTATTTGATATGCCAAATACCAGTAACAATTATAGACCTCATTCCGGAATGGATTGTGGCTCTTTATGTTCCTGGAGCATCAGACGCCCTTGGGCTCTACTAGCATGAGACAGGACATATGGAGATGTTACTGGGGCCCGCTCGAGCAAATCGATGAACAACGGGAAGACAGTGATACAGTGATATATATATATATATATATATATATATATATATATATATATATATATAGTGTTTTCCCCTTAGAAAACATTTTTAGGCATTTTTCAAAATATTTGCATTGTTTGTGGATTTTAAGAAGTCATATTTTATATTCAATTGTATATATATATATTCTATGGACACTAATTTTTTTTTCTAAAGAGGCATAATTTGGGGCTGGAGTGATAGTTCAGCAGGTAGGGTGCGTGGCTAACTTGGATTTGATCCTCAGCATCTCATATGGTTCCCTGAGCACCACCAGGAGATACCCCTGAGTGCAGAGTCAAAAGTAAATTCTGGCCTCTAGCAGATGTGGTCTCAAAACCCAATAAAAATAAGATAAATATAATAAAGAGGTAGAATTCTAAAGTTCTCGGAGGCCACATGCCCCTCAAGGTGTTGCAGGTGTGGCTGCAGTGCCCAGCTGCGTTGTCAGGTGGTGGACAGGAGATAGGCTTGTCTACACCACCAGGGCTCTGCCCTGTGAGCCCTGGATGGTGGATGGTCTGACATAGAAAAAAGACTGGGTTCCTTGGGATGAGCCCAGAGCCATGGCAGAGCCTGGCAAGCTACCCGTGGTTATTCAATATACCAAAACAGTAACAATAGAGATGAACTGGACAAGGGACAGACCAGAAGCACAGCTATGCGGCCCAGCCCACGTGGAGCAGCCCATGGAGTCTCTGAGGAATCAGCTAGTCCCCAGCAGAGACCAACATAGCTCCTAGGGTAAAGCAGTCATGTCGGGGGAAGCCACGCTGGCCAGAATTGGAGCAGGGATTTGGGCTCCTCCCTCTCCATGCCAGTGGGCATGGCTACAGGCTCACAACCTCCACAACCAGATGAACCGGACAAGGGGCAGACCAGACGCACAGCTGTGACAGTGTGCAGCCGCACTAGAGGCTTAGATAACAAAGTAGGCTAGGACCAGGTCCTTCCCAGGATCTTTCACATCTGTACACGATAATGATCATTATAGTTGTAACAAACTGGGGAGGTTGATGGGGAATGAGGAACTATAATGTCACACTAGAAATCACTACTAAATATACACATAGATAATTGCATCATAAACTGTAAGGCAAGTCACAAGGTGTAGGAGAAGAGAGAGAGTAATACAGAGACAGAAAAAGAGATAGAGAGAAAGATGAGAGACTCGGATGCACCGGGAGAACTGCTATCTGGCTCTCCCCTAGCTCAGCTGACCATGAGGCGCACAGGAGGCAAGATGGGTTCTGGGAGTGGACCCATCACTTCTGCAGGGCATCCGAAGCAGCTGGATGAGACTCACTCACCATAATAGCTGCCATTTTCATGGTCCAGACACCACAGCTCATTAGAACCCATGCAAGAGAGATGCTGATCTCAAAACCAGCTCAGAGCAGCCGAGTTTGAGCCCATGTAGGCAGCTCTCGGAGACGGAAGTCACCGGGTGTTCCTGGAGATGGAGCTGAGGTCCCCATTTCCCTCTCTGACCCATCCCAGAGGCCTGGTAGCCCCGCCTACGAACTGCCTCAGGACTCTTGGCCATGATACAGAGACTCAGACGCACAGCAGAAAGCTGTCATCGGGCTCTCCCCCTAGCTCAGCTGACCATGAGGCTCACAGGAAGCAAGATGGGTTTTGGGAGTGGGCCCATCACCTCTGTAGGGCCTCTGGAAGCAGCCGGATGAGAATCGCTCACCATCACAACTGCCATTTTCATGGTCCAGATCCAGTACATCAAACCAGTGGAACCAATCATGTTCTAGAATATATTACAATCTACAAAGGAAGTGAGAAGGAGAGAGAGAAAGAGAGAAAGGAGATAAAGAACCTGCCATGGAGGCAGGCTGGGGGAAGGGGTAGGGAGGTGGGGACATTGGTGGTGGGAAATGGGCACGGGTGGAGGGATGGGTGTTGGAACACTGTAGAACCAAAATTCAAACATGAACATCTTGTAATTGTATGTCTAACGGCGGTATAATAAATATTAAAAAAAAAAGAATTATAAGGTACTCTTTAAAAAGTAAAAGATTCACAGGATTAAAGACATGCAGTAAAAAAGTATCCCTCCCACTCCCCTGTTTACATTCCTGGCAATAAGCAGTTTGCAGCTGTTTCTTTGTTCTTTCAAAGGCAATTTATGTATATTTAAGCAAAGACAAAATTATTTTCAACTTCTTTTCCATATTCTACATTATAGTGGTTTGTTCTGGGCATACTATTCTGCATCAATGTAAGTTGGAGATAGCGCCATATCTTCATGTACCAGTGGTTTTTCAATCCAAGAATATTAATCCTTAGAAGATTAATATTCATGTTTTTAATCCTTGATGGGGCCAGGTAGATGCTCAAAAGGCTGGAAGCTATGCTTTGCATGTGAGGGCCGGAGTTCACCCCCCAACTACTATAGGAACAGCCCCACATCCAGTGCCATGTGGACAATCAGCCCCACAAGACACCTGCTGGGATAAAGTTCAATGACAGACACAATATCTTCTTATGTGAGACCCTAGATTGTTCCCTGAAACCAGAAACAAGCAAACAAACAAAATCAAACAGGGTCAATGAGATGCTCAAAAGACTAGAGCATGTGCTTTCCAGGCAGGAGCCCGGTTCAGTGCCTGATACCACACGGTCCCCAAATACGCGGGAAGCACTGAGCCTAGAGTAACCACTTCACACACACACACACACACACACACACACACACACACACACACACACACCTAACAGAAGTCCCTAATAGACCAACAGATTTAGAACTATAGGAGGCGGGTTCCAGATATCCAAATCTTTGTGAACTCCATCAAGCACAGCCAGGTGACATGCCTCTGTTATTTCAAGAGCATCTTCCAAACAAAGTGTAATGAAGAGTAGATAGGGTAATTATATCATTATTCATTATTTAAAAAGTAGATGTGGCCAACTGTCCATGTTTTCCAAGGACTGAGGGGTTTCTAAGGACATGAGACTTTCAGTGCTAAAGTCAGAGGAGCTGCTTGCCATACAAATAAAATATGAGAGAGAGAGAGAGAGAGAGAGAGAAAGGGATATCACATAACACAAACATGATAGAAGAAATTTTGTACGTCAATGAAAAATTATACACCAGAACATTCCTCTAGGCTGTCTGCCCCTCCCTGTTTCTGGCTTTAAGCTGCTCTGCCCCTTTGAGTTCACTTATCACTGTATCACTGTCTTCCCGTTCATCATCGATTTGCTCGAGCGGGCACCAGTAACATCTCTATATGTCCTGTCTCATGCTAGTAGAACCCAAGGGCACCTGTCTGCTCCAGGAACATAAAGAGCCTCAAACCATTCCATCAGGTCATGGGAATAAGGTCTACAATTGTTACTGGTATTTGGCATATCAAATACGACACGGGTAGCTTGCCAGGCTCTGCCATGGGGTGGCGTACTCTTGTAGTCACCTCTAAATCCAGCATTTATTGATGAACCAAGCGGCCGCAAGTGGCTGCGCAAGCCAGGCTGTGATAGGGTGGAGTTCTGATGAGGGGGAAGTCCGGATGTAGAAAATGGAGGCCCTCATGGAATGGGAGGTTGTCTTGTTACAAATTATTTGATGGCATAGCTGCATGAAACAATGATAAATATGCAAATCTGAATTGTCTAGTGGTAGTTTCCTTCTACTTTGTTTCCCTCCAGGAAGAACCAGTTTTACCTTTATTTGTAATTTAATCTATTTCATTTAAATTTGTGTTCTAGTTTTCTTCTAAACTAGTTATAACACAGTCTGGTTCTCATGCTAATTAAGAAGTAAAATAAATCTCTCTTAGCATGTTCCCAGGCTAATTCAGAAGTAAAATAAAATAAAAACATGCTTATTCCTGTTTCTGAGTGAGAGTCATGCTTTTAATGTTTTTCTGAAATTATTCTAAACAGGGTTAAAAGCTAACTACTAGAATGTTCAATAAATAAAATATTAATAAAAACAGAAACAAAGAAAGAAAATAGACCCAACAATAATGATTATAATTAAGTATATACCAATTCACCTGTTGAAAAAGAAATTAAAAACTATTATTAATAAAACAAATTGAGGCCCAAGTAGTAGCTCAAAGGGCCAAAGTGCTTGCTCTGTGTGCTAAAAGCCCAGGTTTAATTCCCAGCACCCCATGCTCCCCTGAGCACTGAGTCAGGCATAGCCCTTGAATACATAGGGTAGCTTCCTAAAACAAGACAAAATATTTAAATGAGACAGGAATTTCTAAAACAAAATGATTATGATATGTATTTTTAAAACATATCACTCTTGGCCAGAGTGACAACTCAGCAGTCAGGATACTTGCCTTGTATGCAGCCGACCCAGGTTCAATCCCTAAAACCCTTCATGTGATTTTAGGGATTGAACATGATCACTACTGAGCCCCACAGGAGTGATCCCTAAACACAAAGCCAGGAGTAAGCCCTGACCACTGCCAGATGTGGCCCAATAATCAAAACCAAAATATGCCACTCCTATATTAGGGAGCTAGCTCAAAGGGCTAGTATACACTCTTGCATCTCAGGGCCCCAAGGTTCAATTCCTAGCACTACACAGTCCCCTGAGTAAGTGACCTCCAAACACAGTACCTGGAGTTGCCCAAAACAAACAAACAAAAAAACAGGCAGGTAGATGGGGGTCCCTGGCAATTAATTTCTAAGGATGGAATAAAACTAAGACATGAGCTAAAGAAATTACTCTGTCACCAGCCCTGAAGTATCCCAAAGACTGAAGGCAGAGCACCTTTACATCCCCTTTTGGCAGAGCCCCTTTGGATATAAAAACTGATGCCTTAAAAAGACTTTAACTGGCAACAAAACCACCCAGAAAAGGGGAATCCCTTGAAGAGATGAAAACTTCAGTAAAACCAAAAGACTATGATGAGAAAATAGATCACCAAAGAGTCAAAGTTCTTCCTTTGGACAATACGCCTGCAACAGAATGACACCTTCACAGCAAGTTCCAAGTGGGGAAGTTTGAGGGAAACCCTCTTAAACAAATATTGCAAAAGCAAGCAATGTGCATCTGCATTCTGGAGTTACCATCCATTCTCAAGTTAGGGTGTGTGATGTAATTCCTCTTTGATTTTCTGGGGTACCTGTGCTCTGTACCTACTGAGAAATCTCTCTCGCTCACTCTCCTCCTCTCCCCTCTATTTTACAAAATTCATAAATAAAATTATTTAACTTCATTATTTTTCTCCTGGAATCATGAACTTCTTTTCTGTCTGGAACCTGACACTTCTGCCTTGCAGAACTAACTCTTCTTCTCCTGCAAAGCGCAGCCCCTCATTCCAGTCTGGGTTACAGCTCCCAAGAAATCAGATGGTGAGGAATGTGCTAAAGAGTGTGGTTCAAGTGGGCCTTAGGGTGCAGCTGACATCTGCCCTTTGGGGATGGTGGATGCCAGATACCAAAATGGGCCAAGCAGGAGGATGGTAGCACTCAGCACTCTCCTCTCATCACTTCTCCCACCAACTAGAGAGATAACTCCTGCTAAAATCTATGTAACACTATAGTAATAAAGTAAAATTAATAAAGTAAAATCCAGAAAAAATACAAGAAGAATTAGAAACACAATAGTGAGAGACTAATTGACCTCTCTTTTAAGCTATTATCATACAATAATGAAATAATGAGCTGGAAAGATAATACAGGAGTTAAGGCACTTCCTGTGCGTGAAACATACACTCAACCAGTTGAGTTCTCAGTTTCTCTGACTCAGCACAGGTTAATTTTTTGTTTTAGTCACTCTGATTTACAATACTTATTGTTAGCACCACATATGGTCCCTAAGCACTAGAAGCAGCCCCAAGGGCAGAGCTTGGGGTGACCTCCAAACACCACTGAGTGTGCCCACCCCCAAAATTAGCTTAAGTTACAATTTCTATAATAGATATATTCTGATAAATGTCAAATTATCTAAAAATTAAAAATTTTGCTCATTTTTTCTTACCTATAGAACATTTAAAAAATTGGCTCTACTGCTATTAGTTCACAAAATAATGTCAACAAATTCCAAAAGTAATGCAATTGTAGAGGAAGAAAAATATCTGTTCCTAGAGTCAGGTCAATGGATTGAGTGCATACTTTGTAAGTAGGAGACCCAGGTTCAATCCCTAGCACCACCTGGTCCCCAAAGTACCACCTAGCACAGAGCTGGGAGTAGCCCCTAAGCATAGCTGGTGAGGCACAAAAGCAAATAAAAACCTTTTCCTATTATCCTCCTAGGTTAAATGCACACAAATTTCATAGATAGGAATCAAAGTGATCAGATGATTAAGGCTGTGTGATCCTTCAAGAATGTCAGATGGCTTTTTTTAGTGTGTCCAGAGTAGACTTTGCTCCATTAAGTGTCACCTTCATATGAGGACTAAGGTAAACTGAGTCCCTGTGGACTTCAGGAAATCTGTTACCATTACTAAAAGGCAAAGTTATCTTGGCTTTTTGGGGGAGGGGGATTATTGCTTTTTGACTTGGAGCCATACCGTGGTGCTCAGGGGTCACTCTTTGTGGTGTTCAGGGGACCATCTGTGCTGGGCTTCCTGTATGTGAAAGCGTGCACCAGCCTGTTGAGCTGTCTCTTCCTTTCTCTGGCTCAGCCCAGATTAATTTTTTTTAATTTTAAATTTTAATCTAGTCACTGTGATTTACAATACTTACTGTTAGTGATAGGGTTGCATGTATGCAAAGTTCTACCACCACACCCTCCACCAGACTGTCCACCATTGTCTCAGAGTCTCCCCTAAAATACTCTCATTCCCAATACATTTCCCCATGGTAAGCTCAGATCCATAGGCCAGTTCTCAGGTTCTGTTGCTTTTGGCCATTTGCTATCCCCTTATTTATGTTTCTTTATATCCCACATCCTGCCTCTCAAGGTGTTGCAGGTGTGGCTGTGGTGCCCGGCTGTGTCAGCAGGTGGCAGACAGGAGACAGGCTTGTCTACAGCCAGGGCTCTGCCCCATGGGCCCTGAATGGTTGATGGTCTACATAGAAAAAGACTGGGTCCCCTGGGATGAACCCAGAGCCACAGCAGAGCCTGGCAAGCTACTCGTAGTGTACTCAATTGCCAAAAACAGTAACAATAATGGACCTCATTCCCAATGAATGGAGACGTTACTGGTAACAGATTTCCTGAAGTCCACAGGGACTCAGTTTACCTTAGTCCTCATATGAAGGTGACACTTAATGGAGCAAAGTCTACTCTGGACACACTAAAAAAGGCCATCTGACATTCTTGAAGGATCACACAGCCTTAATCATCTGATCACTTTGATTCCTATCAGTCTTTTGCCAGTCAAATAAACCACTATTTACCCTTTGCATGACTTAAAATAATGCAGTTTTGTAACTAAGAATGTCCTGTTTCACTATGGCTTAATTGAAAGACATAGTGACAATGTTGGGTGAGCTTTATGGGCAAGAGAAAGCAGATTATAAGAATATGAACTCAGGGTTGGAGTGATAGTACTGCAGGTAGGGCTCTTGCCTTGAACATAGCCAACTTGGGTTTGATCTACACAGTCCCTAAAACAGTCCTACACAGCATCCTACACAGTCCCCTGAGCCCACTAGGAGTGAATCCTAGCACAGAGCAGGAGAAACCCTGAAGCACAACCAGGAGTGGTCCAAAAACCAAAAAATAAAAATGAGAGATGAAGGAAGGAAGGAAGGAAGGAAGGAAGGAAGGAAAGGAAGGAAGGAAGGAAGGAAGGAAGGAAGGAAGGAAGGAAGGAAGGAAGGAAGGAAGGAAGGAAGGAAGGAAGGAAGGAAGGAAGGAAGGAAGGAAGGAAGGAAGGAAGGGAGGGGAGGGAGGGAGGGAGGGAGGAGGGAGGGAGGGAGGGAGGGAGGGAGGGAGGGAGGGAGGGAGGGAGGAGGGAGGGAGGGAGGGAGGGAGGGAGGGAGGAGGGAGGGAGGAGGGAAAGAGGGAGGAAATTCATATCCTCAAAGCAACCATCTTGTCTGCATGGTCACAAGAAACACTGATTTGTTGTTGTTTTGTTATTGTTGTTGTTGTTGTTGTTGTAGCTGTTTTTTAATGAGAGAAAAGAACAGGGAAGCAGTTTAGGAAGAGTGGGCTACAGACTCGGGGTACCAGGGTAATCAGTTCCTTGTGGACTGATCCCTGCAGCCCACTTTCAAAATAACTGCAAAGAAGGATTTATGAGCAAGGTCTCCACTCCATTATCCTTTAGGACAAGGTAAGAGAGACGTTCTCAGCATTTCCAACCATCCCTGCCAAGATAAGGTTTCTGGTTTCCAGTCAACTCCTGACTCTCTCTGGACTGGTTTCAGTTTGGGGGTGGGCAGGGGTATTATCTACATTTGGGTTGAACAAGGACTTTATCCTCTTTATCTGAGAAACTAATCTCTTTTACTCTCAGAGTGGTACGATGAAGTTATTCCCTCCTTGATATGTGAACCTTTCCCTTCTCTCCGGTATATCCCAGATCCTTTAACAGAAGTTTTATATTGCTGGTTCTCCCCATGTTACTTAGAATGTCTAATTCTGTAAATAGTCTTGTCTAAGGAAGGATTATGCTTTTAACTTTTTATGTAACTTCAATTTTGTTTTGTTTGGGGACTACACCTGGTCGTGCAAAGGTTATTCCTGGCTGTGCACTCAGGGATCACTCCTAGCAGGCTCGGGAACTTAATGTATTGATGGGATTGAACCCACTCAACTGCTTGCAAAGGCAAAACCTTATCCAGTGCACTATTTCTCCAGCTTGGGATGTACTTCTTATATTGGTACACTCCATTCTGGAAGTCACTTGCATCTCAATTTGAGATATTTAATTTCTTTTTCACTTGACACTCTCCTCTCTCATATTTCATATTGCCTAATTAGAAGTGGTTAACCATCATTTCTGGAACTTCTTTTCTGTGCAAAGAAACAAAGAACCCAGGAAACCTGAGAAGAGTTTGGGACTTTAAAGTCCACATAGGGACTACATGCTGCCTTAACAGTAAGTCTTGCCAAAGGCTGCAGAGATAGCATAGCAGGTAAGATTTTGCCTTGCCCACTGATGATACTTATTCAATCCTGGAGTTGTGTATGGTCCCCAAGCACTGCCAGGAGTGATCCCTGAGCACAGAGCCAGAAGTAAGTCCTGAATATGGCTGGGTGTGGCTCAATCCCTTTCCCCACCTCCACCAAATTATAATCCCAGTAGCCTCACTAGACATCACCCAGTTTATAGTTTGGAAAGTGTTGTTATTATAGGTGTCAGGTGTTGAGAACATGTGATTTTGATAATAAAAGATACTCCAACTGGAATGAATGAATGGGTGGGTGGATGGATGGATGGATGGATGGATGGATGGATGGATGGATGGATGGATGGATGGATGAATATAGTTTTATAACTCTTAGTTCTTCAGTATGGTTCAGATATGTCTTTCCTTTTGGGAACTTCTTCCACTACACTCAGTATTGAAACATGATAATGGGGGTATGATCATTATATACTTAATTATATAATTATATACATAATTGAACAATATAAAAGTGAAAGTCAATAATAAAATTTTCCAAGTGCAAGGGGAAAACAAATCAACAAACTTTTATCTAGGTCCTCAAAGAAAAACAGAGAAAACTGTAGTCAATAAACTGAAAATGAAAGAGGTAAAACTACATTAGATACCACAGATAAACGACTGTTCATAAGAAACTGCTTGGTAGGACTGGAGAGATAATATGGGCAATAAGGCATTTGCTTTGCAGATAACCAACCCCAGTTCAATTCTGGTACCACATGGCCCCTAAACACAAAACAGGTCATAGTCTTGGAGGTTCTTAGCAGCTTTCTTTTTCACTTGTAGAGTGCTAGCTGTGAAAGGTTCCTATTTTAAAAATATAATCTAATTTGGATGCCATATCAATTTTGTATATACCTGATAATGTTTAAAAAATATGATGTGTGTATTTAATCAGGGATCACTCCTGGTGCTCAAGAAACCATAATTCAGCCCATCAGCCCAGAAATAATGCAGATGAATGAATGAAACAAAATTGAAATAAACCAGTGGACATCAACAAAAGAGCTGAGGGGAGGAGAACGTGGGGAAGGAGTGTGGGAGAAGATATCTGATGGAAGTGGAATGTGCTTTTTGGGAGAGGGGGCGACACTTGGCAGTCTCGGGGCTTACTTCTGACTCTGCTCAGGGATTACTCTGGGCAGTGCCTGACAGTCTCAGGCTTACTCTTGGCTCTGTACTCAGGGATCACTCCTGGCAGTGCTCAAGGACTGTATGTGAGAGAAAGAGAAAGAAAGAAAAGAGATAAAGAGCCTGCCATGGAGGCAGGCTAGGGGGAGGGGAGGGAATCGAGGATATTGGTGGTGGGCAGTGGGCACTGGTGGAGGGATGGGTGCTGGAACACTGCATGGCCGAAACCCAAATATGAACATTTTTGTAATTGTTAAAAAAATAAATAAATTTATAAAAAATGTAAATGTGAAAATCTTTCTTTTTATTACATGAGAAGTGAAAGAAAATGTGAGGAAAATTCTATCAGAATATGTATATAGATTTTATCTCATTTGTTTAATAAAGGGGTCATTTAAGACTAGAAAAAAAAGAATAGAATGTCAGCCGCCTCATGCAAGGTTAATGCCTTACCCACTGTACTTACTATCTCTCATTTTTTTTATTAAACGTTAAATTGAAGGGCAACTATTTCTAAGAAGAGCAAGTATAAGAACTGATATGGCAGAAATGAATAAATTAAAAATATAAAAGTTGTGTAGTGATAATCTATTAGCAAGTTCTTTGAGAAGGCTAAGAAGAGTGGGGCCATAATAATAGCACAGCAGGTAGGGTGTTTGCCAAAAAAAAAAAATCATTAAAAAAAAAGAAAGAAAAGGCTAAGAAGAAAAAAATTCCTCAAATGAAAGCAAAATAAAGTGTTCTTAACATATATAATGATTGTGAAAAATACTCATGCAGGGCTGCAGTGTAGGTCCAGGGAGTTACACAGCAGGAGAGTTGGATGGTACTTTGCATGTTTGAAATCCTCAGTTTGAGTCTCAGCCAGAAAACAAACAAACAAAGAAATGCAATATAAAGATATTTTAGTACAAAAAAAGCATATGAAAAACTGTTCCAATGGGGGAAAGAAAAGGGTGATTAAAACCACCATGAGATCCTACTTCACAGTCAAGGATAACTGTAATGAAATGACAAGAATTGGCAAGGATGAGGAAAATAAGAATCCTCTTAGACTGCTGATGGTAAAGTAAAATGGTACAATTGTCATGGAAAAGAATTTGGCAATTCCTCAAAAGGTTAAACTTACAATTACCATTGGAACCTGCCATCCCACTTCTATAAATCAAAGATTTAAAAACATGTTCACCCAACCAGAATGCATAACAGCAGCCCTGTTCATGAGAGACAAAAAGGCTATTTTGAAAACAACTCAGACATCTGCCAATTGATGGATGGATAAATAAAATGTGTATTAGCAAATAAACAGGAATGAACTGCTAATGGAAATAACAGCTGAAGAGTGGAAACAATCCAAATGATGAATGCATAAATAAAATGGAATATACAGTGGAATATTATTATGCAACAAGAAGCAATAAAGTACTAATTGACATAATAGCTAAAAATTGGGAACAACCCAAAAATGTCTACCAACTGATGAATTGATAAATGAAATGTGTTATACCATGGAAAATTATTAGGTAATAAACAAAGGAATGAAGGACAAATGTGCATGCTACTGCATGGAGGAAACTTGAAAGCATTATGCAAAATAAAAAAGTCACCAAAAGCATGCATATTGTTAGATTCTATAAAATATCTGGAAAAGGCAAACATTTGCTGAATGACTAAAAAAATCAACGCCTTGTTGGCAGGAGAGCAGAAACAGAACAACTTCTTTGTTAAATTTGGCAAAATATATTTTTTAAATGCAAATACGTCCAACCTTGGCCCAGCAATTCCATTTCTAAGAATGGCTCATGCAGATAACTTGCTCTTGTGCAAAGTACTATCCGGTAAGGTTAGTCATTGCAATCTCTGAAGACAGGAGTCTAAATTTCCATCAGTTGAAGACAGTTTAAAGAGATGGTAATTCCCCCACAATTGAACAAAGTACAGATGTGAAAAAAAAGCTAAGAAAGTTCTGATACAGAATACCTCGCATATACTCACTCAGTTCCAGCTACAATGGGCTGACTAGTTGCTCGTCACCTGGGAGCCATTACATTGGATCCCTCCACCCTGATGGTCCAGATATGTGCATTGCTCACTCTCTCACTTTTAAAGGCCTTAGGGACCTCTGAGGAAAATTCGTAATCAAATACAGTTTTATCCCTTCTCTTACTCTTCTCTGTAATGCTTAACATCTATTACTATATATCTATTTCCCACCATGATGTAAGCTTCAGGAGAGCAAGAAATGCATCTGCTTATTCACTACCAACTACCAACTACTATGGACCAACTACTCTTCTAGAGTACTTGGTCCATAGTAGTAAATATTTATTACATAAATTAATACTCCAGAAGGTGACAGTGTGGTGGGATCAGTGATGGAATATTGACTATCTGTAACAAATCATCATGAACAACTTTGTAAGCCACAGGGTTCAGATATAGTAGGGGGAAAAGGGGGAGAGTAAAAAGTAAACTTCCAGATAGTAATTTTTAATACGGTTCTATTGTTTTCTTTTTAGAAGAAAGAGGCTGGCAATCCATGGAAATGTTCCTGTGTGTATGAAATGTCTAGAAGCGGTTACAGATGAGGGCATGTGGCTTGCCACAGAAGCAAAGCAGGACCAGTTCACTCACTCCAGGTGCTCTGCTGTGCAAACACTTCATGGAGTGACTTGAAACAGCTGCTAAAGGTACCAGATCTGCTGGGGCTGTCTCTGTGCTGTTCCTGTAGGTGCACAGAGCACTGGGCCGCCTGTGAACGAACAAGTGGTTTAGGAAAGGGAAAGCACACAGAAACAGCTGCTTTCATGTGCAGAAGTAACACCTGAGCCAACTCTGCCAATGGTAGCAGCCGAGTAAGCTGCACTCTGTGACACTCAGGGAGACTCTCGGCGACTCATTGTCTAGAGAATCCTAGAAGTCCAGTTCCTTCTGGAAGAACCGGAAGGCTTCTGGGAATAACTCTGCCCTGATTTTGTGTATAATCTGAAAAACTGGGAGGCAGGCTGACAGGCCAGGCTCACCTGGCGGGAAACGCTGAAGTGCCCCCCCACACAAAATCCCAGAGCAGGGTCAGGGATCCCCTTCTGTCCCAGGGGTGTTGGCGGATGGAGAAAGATGCGAGAATTGAACGAAGTTTCAAAATGCTTTACCTACCAACGGTTCTGGCATACAAAATCAGCAATAGGAAACACCCCTCCCCCACCCCCAAACTTTGGGTTCCCAGCAGGGCCCTGACCACATGTAGGCCAAGATGGCTGCCATCACGTGTTAAGACCCAGCAGAGAGGAGACAGCGAACCGGCCCCAGCAGAAAGGGAGAAAAGGAGAGAGCCTGCAAGAGGAAGCAAGCTAGATTTATATCCCTGCAACCCAGACATCCCACTTCTATGGAAAGCCATCAGGGTCAAATGCCCTAAGGTAATTTATTCCAGGACCTTACCTAGGCCATTTGAGATGTTAATGTTGCCCAGCCAAGAACTGCCTAGAAATGCCTTTGCAGGGTAGAGGAGGAGTTTCTGAGATGAACTGTATCTCAGAATACAAAGGCATGCATCTGTCACTTGATCACTTGAATCCGGTTATTCATCGATTTGCTCGAGCGGGCACCAGTAACATTTCCATTGGACCCTGTCACGTACCAATGTAGCCCAATGGCATCTGGTTGATTCAGGAATATGAAGAGCCTCAAACCGTTCCTTCAGGGTCTTGACAAGGAAGTCTGACCATCTTGTAGGTGGGGGCCACATGATCTTTTGACATCCCGCGGGATCCAGTCGGTAATGGCTCTAGTTCAGCTGTTGTCTCCAAATCACATTACATGTTCAGCCCATCTGATTTTCGATGCCTTGGCAAACGAGACAGCGTCCCTGATTCTAGAATAGCGACGGAGGTCAGAACTACGGATTCCTTCTCTCACCTGAGTGAGGCGTGATATTCCAAGCATAGCTCTTTCGATTCCTCTCTGGGAGACCCGAATAGCATTCTCATCCTGCTTTCGTAGGGCCCAGGTCTCTGAGGCGTATGTTAATGCAGGGAGAACGGTGAAGTCAAAGAGATGTGCCGGGAGCCAGAGGTTCTTTGTCCTTTTAGCTATTTCTTCGATGCCTTTGAAGGAATTCCATGCAGCTCTCTTCCTCCTGCGCAGCTCAGGTTTTAGGTTGTTCATCATGTTGATTTCTCGACCTAGGTACACATAACTGCTGCATTCAGAGATGTTTGTTCCATTGAGAGTGAATGGGGCCTCTGGAACTAGTTCATTCTTCATAAACATGATTTTCTTTAGATTCAGCTGTAGACCTATCTTTCCACATTCTTGGTCAAAGTCAGCCAGCATTTGTGCCGCTTGGCTAATGTTTGGTGTTATTAGAATGATGTCATCAGCGAAGCGGGGGGTGGTGTAATTACCGACCATCTATCTTCACTCCCATTCCTTCCCATTCTAATTGTTGCATGATGTTCTCGAGGGTGGCGCTGAAGAGTTTTGGTGAAATGGTATCACCCCCTCGAACCCCTCATTTGGCTAGGGCTTCGATGACTGCTTCAGTCTCCACAGAATCAAAGGCTTTCTGTAAATCAATGAACATGAGACAGAGCGGCATCTTGTACTCCCTACAAACCTCAATGAGCTTGGTTACTGTGTGGATATGGTCGATTGTGCTGAATCCTTTCCAGAAGCCTGCTTGCTCGCATGGTTGTCCTTCATCTAGTGTTCTGCCAATCCTGTTCAGGATGACTCGTGTAAACAGCTTGTAGATGATGGACACAGGCAGATGGGGCGATAGTTGCCGATGTCGTGAATGGCTCCCTTCTTGAACAGTAGAACTGTCCTGCTGGTTTTCCATTGGGAGGGCACCTTGCATTCGGACAGGTAGCGTGTAAAGAGCCGAGCTAGTGTACTGATGAGTACCAACAGCAGATTTTTCAGGTGTTCGAGTCTGACTTTGTCTGGGCCTGGTGCTGTTCCCTTCTTTACCGACGGATGGCATGTCGGATTTCAGAAGAGAGAACGTTGGGTATTATTCCAGGACCTTACCTAGGCCCTTTGAGATGTTAATGTTGCCCAGCCAAGAACTGCCTGGAAATGCCTTTGCAGGGTAGAGAGAAGAAGTTTCTGAGATGAACTGTATCTCAGAATACAAAGGCATGCATCTGTACCAAAGAATATTCTATAGCCAGTTAAATATTTCTCCAAGTCTTCACAAGAGTCTTGTCTTTACTCGTGGTTGTTCTGTATTTTATCTGCCTTTGAGTTATCAGAGCCATGCTTGCTTGCTTAGAGGCAAACAGCATTTTCTCTCTGGTTTAATTACTTAGAGATCCAACATGGTCAGGCAAATATATTGGTAAGATCTAGCTATTTTTGATTGTGGCAGCATGAGAGAATATACCAGCCAGAATAGAATATATGGTCAGATAAACTGCCACTTCAAACCGTCCTCCTCCTATCTACAAAGTGACCTGCAGGGAGGCAACTCCAGGCCAGATGCAGAGGCTCTGGGCAGGTGCACTGCAACACTCACCACCCCATGTTCTCCAAGTACACACAGAGGCCACCTACACCACTACATTCATTCCTCATCTTAGAATCTGGTTAAACCTTCAGTTGGTTAATAAAACCAAAGAAGAAGTCACAAAGATATCTTTAAACCTGTTCAAGTAAAAAAAGGATGGAAAATACTCTTTTTCTCATTGTCACCAAGTTTATTAGTAATTGAAAGCCCACTAAATAAAGAACTTGTGAAGTTTCCTGTTCACACATCTTATGAGAACTGCCCCACTGACAGCAAGCTGTCAGTGTTTCTTACTCTTAAACATTTAAAATCACCTCTTTAAGGAAAGAGAGAAAGAGAGAGAAAGAGACAAAGAGAAAAGAGATGGAGAACCTACCACCGAGGCAGGCTGGAGGAAGGAACTGGGGACATTGGTGGTGGGAAATGGGCACTGGTGGAGGGATGGGTGATGGAACACTGTATGGTCAAAACCCAAACATGAACATTTTTGTAATTGTTAATAAATAAATAAATAAATAAATAAATAAATATAAAAGGATTTAAAAAATAAAATCACCTCTTTAAATACTTCTATGCATTATTTTCTGAACCCCCAAAAATTTTCTTTCTTTCTTTCTTTCTTTCTTCCTTCCTTCCTTTCTTTCCTTTCTTTTTCTCTCTTTTCTTTCTTTCTTTCTTTCTCTCTCTTTCTTTCTTTCTTCTTTCTTTCTTTCTTTCTTTCTTTCTTCCTTCCTTCTTCCTTTCTTCCTTTCTTCCTTCCTTCCTTTCCTTTCTTTTTCTCTCTTTCTTTCTTTCTCTTTCTTTCTATTTTCTTCTTTCTATCTTTCTTTCTTTCTTTCTTTCTTTCTTTCTTTCTTTCTTTCTTTTCCTTCCTTCCTTCCTTCCTTCCTTCCTTCCTTCCTTCTTTCTTTCTTTCTTTCTTTTCAGGTCACACCCAGCAATGCTCAGGGATTACTCCTGTTTTTGCACTCAGGAATTACTCCTGGTGATGCTCAGGGAACCATATGGGATGTCAGGGATCAAACTTGGGTCAGCCACTTGCAAGGCAAACACTCTCTCCACTGTACTACTGCTCCTGATCACTCCAATATCATTTTCTAAATTAATCCCAACTCAACTTGTACTAATCCCCATGATCTAAATTTTTAAATGAAATTTATCTTTTAAGACATTTGAGACTTTTATTATGAAAATTAAAATTTAATTAGTAAAATTAACAATCAGGGAATGTAGTTCAGTAGCAGAGTCTATTCCACACATGCCTGAGGGGCCTGGACTTGGTCCCCAGCACGATAGAAACGTCACCATTCTGGTTATCTATCTATCTATCTATCTATCTATCTATCTATCTATCTATCTATCTATCTATCTATCTATCTATCTATCTATCTATCTATCTATCCATCTATCTATTTATCTATCTATCCATCTATCATCCATCTATCATCTATCTATCTATCTATCTATCTATCTATCTATCTATCTATCTATCTATCTATCTATTGCTTTTTGGGACCACACCTGTTGCAGGACTCCTCTAAGAGCCTCTGCATCTGCCCTGATTGTCTCCTGCAGGTCACTTTGTAGATAGGGGGATAGTCTAAATGTGGTAGTTTATCTGACCTTGTATTCTGTACTGGCTGGTATAAATATTCTCTCATGCTACCACAATCATCGTGGGACTAGCTAGATCTTACCAGCATATTTGCCTGGCCACGTTGGATCTCTAAGTAATTAGACCAGAGAGAAATGCTGTTTGCCTCCAAGCAAGCAAGCATGGCTCCCTGATAACTCAAAGGCAACTAAAATACAAAACTACTGTGAAGTAGACGAGACTCTTGTGAAGGCTTGGAGAAATATTTAACTGGCATTAGTATTAGTCTTTGGTACAGAGACATGCCATCTCAGAAACCCCCTTCTCTACCCTATAAAGGCATTTCCAGGCAGATCTTGGCTCAAAACATTAGCATATAATAGGGCCTAGGTGAGGTGCTGGGAGAAATTACCTAAAGGCATTTGACCCTTCCTGCTTCCCATAATAGTGGGAGGTCTGAGTTGCAGGGGTATAAAACCAGCCTGCTTCCTCTCTCGTGCTCTCTTTTTGGGCTCTCTTTTGGGCTCTCTTTTTGGGGGATTGCACCCTTCTTGGGAGTCTTGTCTTTGTCTCCCTCTTTACAGGGCCTTAACATGTGGTGGCTGCCATCTTGGCCTACACATGGCTGGGATTCTAGCCGGGAATCCTAAGCACAGGGTTTTTCCTACTACTGATTTGTATGCCTGAACCTGTGATAAGTAAAGCCTTTTAACACTGCATTGGATTCCTGAGTCTTCATCCATTCCCCGCCGGCCCGGAGGAAGAAGGGAACTCGCTTCCCAGCACTGTCAGGGACCCTGGCGGCGCCCCGACACACACCCACAATGCTTAAGGGTTACTCTTGGCTCTGCACTCAGGAATTACTCCTGGCAGTGCTTGGGGACCATGTGCAATGACAGGAATCCAACCCGTGTTGACCACTTGCAAGGCAAATAGACCACTGTACAATCACTCTGGCCCATTCTCGATCTTCAATGTCTACATAAGAAGCAAAGAATCTGAATCACACTTCAAATATCTCACTACATGTATTGAAAAGACAAGACAAGAGAGATAAAACAGCAAGTAGGGTGCTTACCCTGCACATAGTAACCCAAGTTCTATCCCAAACATCACATGTGATCTCCAGAGCCCACTGGAAGTGATCCCTCAGCATAGGGCCTGGAGTAAACCTTATGTGCCCACAAAAAATTAAATAAATAAATAAATAAATGAATAAATAAATAAATGGATGAATGAATAAATAAATAGATAGATAGATAAATAAATAGATAAATGAATGAATAAACAAAAAAATGAATGAATGAATGAATGAATAAATAAATAAATAAATAAGGAAAATATTAATTCCTATCTCTCACCAGATTGTTTTATTCCTAATCCCCACAGGGTCCTTTGGGTCTATTACTTATCTTTTGATCAGGACAGAGTTTGTTCTATGACCATACTCTTAGCTTATAATATTGCTCAGGACATTTAGTCCAACCCATGTCAAGGCCAGGGTATCTTACTCATGGCTTGCCCTGGGTCCAACAAGTTCCACGAGAGACCCTCCTTTGGGGGTGTAAGGAATCAATCTAAGGACAACTGAGGCTTTAAGTTAAGAAATATGACAGATGCCCAGACTCACTAGCTCAAAATTGATTAACTCCTATATCACAAATGCAGAGCCTTGACTATCTTCCTGTGTCTATACAAAACGCATTTATATTAGCATAAGAATATGTAAAGGACATACAGGAAAGAGTAAAAACAACCTTATTGCAAACCACAGTGGCTAAAAGAAAAGAAAGGAAAACAAGAGAAAGAGAGAGACAGAGACAGAGACAGAGAATATCTGCCATAGAAAGGCAGGCTGTGGGGGTAGGGGAGTCGGGAAGGAAACAGGTGTGCAACTGTTTAAAAAGCTATTACATCTATTGACTGGAGGGATCCATTATTCCTCTCATTAAATGTTTACTAAGTATCAACTTTGTACCTGGCACTGTTACAAAGTATTGAGCAGACAAGGGGGAACAAGACCAGGTTTGTTGCTAAGGAATTCACACTTCAATAAAGATTTTTAGAAGGCGGAAGGAGCTAGAGATCATACAGAAGACAGGACACTTGCCTTGCATGTAGTAGATCTGGGTTCAATCACCAAAACCCTACATGGTTCTCAGGTGTGATCCCTGAGCGCATAGTCCCAAACATCACCAGACCAAGTGTGGCATGTCAGTGGTGTTGTGTGCTATGATAGAAAACAAAGGTGGCTGTGAAGGAATTCTAAGCAGTCAGGAGGAGGGACAGGCTGAACAAAGGAGACAGAATGCAAAGGAACTGATTTAGAGAACTGAGTGATCTTGAAACTTAAAGGAGACGAGGGGGCAGGAGTAGGAGGTGAGCCAGAGAGAAGTGCTGGGCGGTTGGGTGGGCACAGACCCTAATAAGGACTCCAGCTTTGCTTCCACTAAGCAGGGCAGAGTTTAAAGTATGACATATCATGAAGCATGTGGGCTGCACAGCCTGAACAAGGATCTGAGTTCTGTGAGAACACAGTAAAGGGGCAAAGAATAATGTCTTCATTATTAGGCTGCCAGAGATAGATAGATGGATGGATGGATGGATGGATGGATGGATGGATGGATGGATGGATGGATGGATGGATGGATGGATGGATGGATGGATGGATGGATGGATGGATGGATGGATGGATGGATGGATGGATGGATGGATGGATGGATGGATGGATGGATGGATGGATGGATGGATGGATGGATGGATGGATGGATGGATGGATGGATGGATGGATGGATGGATGGATGGATGGATGGATGGATGGATGGATGGATGGATGGATGGATGGATGGATGGATGGATGGATGGATGGATAGATAGATAGATAGATAGATAGATAGATAGATAGATAGATAGATAGATAGATAGATAGATAGATAGATAGATAGATAGATAGATAGATAGATAGATAGATAGATAAAGAGAGAGATAGACAGACAGACAGATAGATGGGGGACAGAGAGGAGGGAGGGAGGGAGGGAGAGGGAGGGAGGGAGGGAGGGAGGAGAGGAAGGGAGAGAGAGAGGGGGTGGGGGGGGGCACAAGCTCCCAACAGCTTTAGAGAACATGAGGATGAGAACATTTGGGGAACTGAAGAAGACCCTCACCAAGCTGGATGCAGGCCAAGTGGCCACACAAAACTGGGGAAAGTTTCAGAGTAATGTGAGTGCCACATGGTTTCATTTTTGTTCAAATAAACAGAAAAAAATTCTCCTCCTTTCCTGAGGATCTTTGTGTAGGAGTTTTACATCAACTTCCTGGGACTGCCACCACACCCTGGGTGGCATTTTCTTACAATTCTGGGGAACAGAAATGCAAGAGGAAGATGTATGTGGGGTTCCATTAAACCTCCTTGGTCAACTGCCCTCTCTCTGGGTCCTCACCTGACCTCTGAGCCCTAAGGTCCCACAGAACCAAACCCTTCTCACCTCACTTAGTCTAGTGAGCCCTGACCTCCTTCACACTAGGTGGCAGGGCTTCAACCTCTGAATTGGAGGGTGCTGGACTCAATTCATTAAGTTCTGTGATGGGCAATGTGAGCTAAAGACAGAATTCTCCCAACTGACATGGGAGTCAGGGAGGAGGAAGAGGAAAACACGTGAAAAGGAGTCTGGAAACAAATGTGTCTCCAAGTAGTTATTGGGTGCACAAATGAAACAGATTGTTAAACTATTCTCTCTTGGCCTTTGCTGAAGGAATCATTCACGTCATTCTGCTAATTGCACTGAATGGAGTTCACATTATTTCTGCCTCATTTATACACCTGAGCCTGAGGAGAGCCCGTCCCCTGGGCACACAGACCCACTACTGGATCACCTGGTCCCCTCTTGGAGCTCCTCAATGGCAGCCTCAGCATTCTACAACAGTCCTTCAGCCCCCAAAGAGCAAATGCCCTCCTGCAGCACAGCCTCCCTTGCCTAAATTAGGGCATGGGAGCTAGATGAGCCAAGGAAGGCAGTAACGTAAATAACATGACAAGTTTGTTAGATAATACAAATACACACTGAACCCAAGAGAACCTGAGAAGCCAAACCTATTAGTCCAGAAAATATCTTCATTTCTTCACATTCTCAAGTCCGAAATCCCAAATTCTCTTTTCTTCCCCAATATAGCCTCCAGTTGTAGGTGCTGGCTGGCTTCTGGGCAGAAAATCTCTGGGTCAGGCTTCTCCTTCCTGGTGCAATCACCCTGCCCATGTGTCTAGTGTAACGCCAGGAGTCTTCTCCAAAGATCAGCTCTGAAGATAATGGAGTCAGGTGCTGCCATTTTCTGGCACTGAAAGAATCTCTATATTGGAAGCTCTGGATCCTGACATCTCTGGGAAGAAAGACAGCTACATCCAGGCACTGAGGACCAGATCCAGAAAACAGAGAAACTATCCTCCCCATCCCACCTCAGGAGCCATGTTTTGAGTCCAGTCACACCTGAGCTTTAGAGATCAGCACAATTTAGATGCTCATTGAAAAACTCTTCACTAGTTTCCCGAGTAAGTCAGGTTAGAAACACCTATAGCTTTCCCTACAAGCACACAACGCTTGAAGCAAAATGCCAGTCGGTCTCTCCTACCTGCTGCCCTATGAAAAAAAATCCAAGGTGGGGGTCAGAGCGATAGCCCAGTGGGTGGGTAGGGTATTTGCCTTGCACGCAGCTGACCTGGGTTCAATCCCTGGCATCCCATTTGGTTCCTCAAGCACTGCCAGAAATAATTCCTGAGTGCTGAGCCAGGAGTAACCCCTGAGCACGCCTGGAGTAACCCAAAAAGAAAAAAAATCCAAGGAAGCAGAATTATGGGGGTGGGGGGGAGTAGGAGCGGTAGATAACATCTACCTTCTACCCTCTCCAAAGCATCTCTTGGCATGCCCCTCAGGGGACCTTCATCAGCCCTGTCCATCTACTCTCCAGAGAAGCCTCTGTCCAAATTCCTGGCCCTCAGGCCAGGTCAGCTCCCTGCCTGAAGGCTTAACTGGTCAATGAATTTGTCTCTCTTAAAGTCATTTACCAGTCTGAAAAGAAGTCTCACTCTGGCCTGCAGCTGGGTTGTGCTCCTTCACTGCATTCAGAAGTGAAAGCCCAGCAGCCACTGGGGCCTTATTCTCTTGGTCGGGTGTACCTGCACCCTGCAAAGCCTTTCCTGGAGCTGTAAGGGGAGGGTGGAAACAGGAATTAGTGCGCCAATACCAGAGACTGTCAAAGGGAAATAAGTAGATTTTGTACAAAGAAAAATGTAGCCTACTTAAAGAAAGGTTTACATTGTCTTGTTTTCCTAAACCATATCATAGTTTGGCATAACATGGGACAAAAGACAGGAATTTTGGTAAAGAAAGCCCTGAATTTCGAACTGGAAATTTAAACCCAAACTCTCCGGGGCTGGAGTGATAGCACAGTAGGTAGGGCGTTTGCCTTGCATGCGGCTAACCCAGGGTTTGATCCCCGGCATCCCATATGGTCCCTCGAGTACCACCAGGAGTAATTTCTGAGCGAAGAGCCAGGAGTAACCCCCTGAATGCTGCCAGGTGTGACCCAAAAAAGCAAATGAATGAATGAATGAATAAATGAATCCAAACTCTCCTTCTGGCTATGGGAACTTGGGCAAGGTGCTTCAACACTCACACTACGGTTTTCCCTCTGTTAAAGGGGGTTATTATTCCCCTTTCGGTGTTGATAAGCATTAAATGGGCAGCAGGAGAGAAAGCAGATGGTCACTTATGTGACCAACCTGGTTCCACCCCCCAAGCACTGCCAGTTGTCATTCCTGAGCATAGAGCCAGGACTAGCCCATAGCACTGCTGAGGGTAACCCCCAAACCCCAAGAAATAAATATAGGATTAAATGGGATAGTGTATACTCTTAAACCTGCTTTGTAGGCATTAAAACATTAAATAAATGCAGTAGGTCTGCAAGGCAAGAGAAAGAGGTATTCTCATGAGTGTTGTTTGTTTTGTTAATTTTAAGACATATTTTGCTATACATACAAATAACAAGAAATGGTCTGAGAAATATGCCACTAAGTAAAGCATATTTTCCCTTTTCACAAGGCCTAAAGAGCTGAAGATCTGAAAAGGTCATCATCATAGTAAAATATAGCCTAGGAAATAGAAAAGAAATATCTTTATACAATAATTTTTAAAAATGACAAGTGTTAAGTATATAACATGGCATGTCTGTGGTTCTTGAAGATGGCTGTGTACAGATCAGGGTGTTTTCTATGTTACATATTGAAAACTCAGTATGACCAAAAATGAATTTAGAGAACTAAATGGAGACAACAGTTGTATTAAATCAAAATTAGCTAAGCACATAATGTCCTATAAAAGCAAAAAGAAAATTTTGTCTTAGACTATTAAAAACACAGAATTCCAGGGCTGGGTGATGGGATAGCAGTTAGGCCAACCTGGGTTTGCTCCCGGCACTGACATGGTCGCCCGAGCATCATTGGCTGTGGCCCAGGAGCTCCTGATCTCTGTCAAGGTAGAGCTTAGGGGATAGCACTAGAACCCTGGAGCACTACCTAAGAGTCCCCCACTCTCAAACAAACCAACAAGTAAAACAAAAACAAAATTCGGGCTGGAGCGATAGTCCAGCAGGTAGGGAGTTTGCCTTGCACACGGCTGGCCCATGCCGCCCGGTTCGATCCTCGGCATCCCATATGGTCCCCTGAGCACTGCCAGGAGTAATTCCTGAGTGCAGAGCCAGGAGAAACCCCTGAGCATTGCCGGGTGTGACCCCCCAAAAAAAAAAATTCCAGGACTGGGGAAGAAGTTAAAAAGGTTCAACTGCATACTTTTCCCTGGAAAGTCTGGGTTCAATTTCCAGCACTACATGGTTCCTTGAGCACCCCACAGGAGCAAGGCCATATATTCATAAAATTATATTTATTATATATTATATTCATATTTATATTTATATATTCTTCCAGCATCTTTTCTTGAGCTTGAAAAAAACATTTCTCTTATGAAGAGAATTCATGTAGCAATCTAATGAAGTAATTTATGTCCATGGAACTGACCCTTTTGTCACTAAACCCTGTACTGGTTAGGAATTATTGTATTCTATCTGCTGTGCTGACATCTTTTATTGTTGTATTATGGATTGAGAAGTGTATTCTGTGGATTTTCCCCCCAATAGCAGTTGAACTGCACTTGACTTAATGCAGTGGACAGTGCCCTATTTTCCTATGTAGGCGAGCCTTCCTAGGCTTCACTTCCTGACAGTGGTGATTCCTTCTATTCTACTCTTCCATCTTAGCTGTGGGTTGGACATTTTCATCCAACATTCATTATTAGATGGCCCATACATGCTAACAGCTGTGCATTAACCGAGAGTCTGCAATATCCTTGTCTCCAGGGTTTGCAACCAGAGAGCAAATTCTTGTGAAAACGTGAGTGCAGCACATCGGAAAAGAGCAGCAGCAGCAGCAGCAGCAGCAGCAGCAAAAATTTCAAGACAAAATGAGATCTTGTTGCCTTTTCTAGCAACTTTAAAGTCCTATTACCAGTTTCAGGTCTATTTTGCAGCACACAAAAATTTGTCTTAAGGCCATCTTATCAATCAATAATACTGTTAATAACTCTCCAGCCTCTGCATCATTCTTGTTGCTCTCCTCCAACTCCATCTTCCGCATCTGCAGGCAGAGGGCAGATAGACCTAAGAGGGAAGGGAGAACCCATGCCAGTCCCCAGTTACCATGCCACGTGGGGCCTGTCACTGGTGCTGCTCGCATTGTTCCTGAGGGCAATGTGACCCAGCAGTCGGTCACAAAGAAACTTGAGTGAATCCTGTAGCAGTGAAAAGAAATTTCCCTTCATCCTCTGGGTTCTTCTCAAACTGATTGAAAAACTGAAACTGGACATTCTCCTGAGTGGTTTGCCAAGTGCTATAGGTGATTTGAATGGTTTCCCAAAAGTGTTGGTCTCCTTTCTATCTGCCTACATCCACTTGGGTCTCCCAAATCACATCACTGGAAACAGACAGCAAGAAAACTATCAGCTTTTAGAGAAGAGAGCTATTACCTTCCACTTGATCCACCTCAGCCTCCCCAAAGAAGGCCTAGGAAAGTCAGGACTGGTAAAGTATGGCACAAGTCCCTCTATAGTTTGTATGCTGGCACCCCACTGGGCCCTGAGAAGTCATTGACTACAATTCAGATCCACTTGTTCTATGTGGCACAAGGGACTAGTTCTCACTACCTGAGTTCTCAGAAAGTCATGCGCTAAGGCCCAGGTGAGAAGATGCTCTTGGCAGGAAAAGGCAAATCAGTCCCAAGTTCTGCCCAAGTTTCCAGGTCAGTTTCTTCTCTTCCAGAAACTAATTTAAAGGGGTGACAAATAATAAAGTGGAAGAGTTTTATTCAGAGAACTCTGAGGGAAGAAGAGAGAGAGAGATTAATGTGTTCAAAGAGATGAGGCTTCTTCAGAGGGGAGAAAGTCTTGAATGACTTTGAGGAATAGTTGTAAATGGGTATTAATGATTGCTTGATCTGGAGTTCTCCCACATATAAAAGTTAATCTGCATGTTGTCACAGGGGAAAAACCTTGGACTCTTGGTAGTCCTTTCATATTCTTATCACAGCCTTTTGTTTCTGCAGAAACTTCTTTTCTAAAGGGGTCCAGACTTCTCTGCTTTTACATCTGCAAAGAGCTCAGAATTTGCTGCTCAAAGAGGTCCTAGCCTTCCAGTTTCTGGGATGCTTCAGCACTAGCCACTAGACAACTTCTTTAAATCACATCTTCATTTTATTATTTAAAATAAATCATGCTAGTCCTGCTCCATCCCCATCTACTTGCCTACAAAATTGAACCAATTCATAGGAGAGAAAAGAAATTAAATTGATGTGTATGGAGAGTCTATAAGCATGTATGTAGATTTGTGAGTAGGAAGAAATGAGGTGAAATTAGTTATCCTCAACCAAGGCATGACTGGGATATGCGCTTAGAGGAAAGAGGACGACTCAGGAGATGGAGGAGCAGGTGACTTACATAACAAAAACCAGATGCTAATTTTGTTCTGCCATGTAAAAACGATTTTTCTGTTATAATAGTTGCTTTTGGTAAAAAATAAAATAAAATTTAATTTAATTTTAAAAAATCTAATTCTAGGTAATACTCCCAAATTTTATTTTCTAAGAAGGTAAGGGAGTGATAAAACTTTCTGAGAGCATGCAAGACCTTGCTTAACCTCAGCTCAAAATAATCCACATCCCAGAGTGACACATCTTATGGAAGCCTGTTCTGAATATCTTGGGGAGGCCTAGCCATCAGTTCTGATGAACATTTTAAAAACCAGAATAGAAAATGATCCCAAATAACAAAGGATAAAGTGAAGATGATTTAAGGGTGTGTGTGCATATATTGTTAACAAGTAGAGGTAATGTAAAATCAATGTCTTTTACATCTCAACATACACAGAACTGCTTTATTTCTGTGGCAAATAAAACTAGAAATAAAGGGAGCTGTTTTGGCTTTGTTCTGTGCTTTAAGTGTAGCATTTCCACATTCCAAGAGTGGGAGAGGAATTCATCTTGGCAAAGAATTTATGTTTCGTTTGGGAAAACACTTTAATGGGCTCTTGGTTATACAAAGGTAGGGCCATTAAGCCAGGATGATGTGAACTTGGGAAAATTGCTCTGCATAATAAAGCCAATATTCAAGGCTTTCTGTTTCTTTTGGTGGGTCCTAGAAGCAGCAATTTATTTTATTTTGCAATGTACTTTTTTATTATAGAAACATGGCTATGATGATTTTGACATATGGTTTTAGTGTACAAAATTACCACATCTTTACCATCACCAAAATGTCCAAGACATTCCACCACTGTCCTTGGGGCACTTTCAGTCTCCCTCTTCCTTATCAGCTCAAACCCTTCCCCCAGTGCTTGGTAACCTCAGTTCATTTTGTTGTTGTTAGGTCTTGTTTTTGTTTGAGAGTCATATGCCCTAGGGGAACACAGGTACCAGGGGCTTGAACCTGAACCTCCTGCATGCAAAGCATATACTGCCCATTCAGTTAACTCCCTGGTTCATAATCTCAGTTTTGTAGCCAAAGTTCAAGGGTTTTATTCTTATTTAACAGTCTAGTATCTTTATTTTTATTTCTCTATTTCACATATGAGTAAATCATTTGTTCCTCTTTCTCTGAAGAATGACATTTCTGCTCATTTCCTTTTAGATAATACCCTCCATTCCACCCATGTTGCAGTGAACTGCAAGATTTTGTCTTTCTTTGCAGCTGCATAGTATTCCATTTTGTGTGTGTGTGCACATATGTATGTATGTACACACAGAGAGACACATATGCAGATACATAAACACACACACAGACATTGGAATACTATGGGTCTGGGAGGCCAGGGGTGGTAGGGATCTAACCCAGGGTCCTATGCACATATCAGGCATTTGTATGCGTCTTCAATTCACCCTCTTTCCAACTAATTGGCAACCACTGTTTTTTATTTGTTGGTTTATTTGTATATTACTATCTTATCCACAGTTTTGCCTATTCCAGAAAACCATATAGTTAGAATCATGGTATATGCAGCCAATCGGAAAAGTTTGGCTTCTTTCACAGTAACCTGCCCTCAGGTTTCTCCATGTGTTTTCACAGCTTGATACCTCAGTTCTTGTCAGCATTGAATAATATACTATTATTACATATTGTAGTGTATAATTATGATATAGTATGTAATAATATGTTATTATTCAATGGATAGACCAGTTTATCTATTTACCTAGTAAAGAACAGCTTACTGACTCCAAGATTTGGCAGTTTTGAATAAAGGTGTGCATGACTGCTGGGATTCAGCTTTTTAAATACTTTGTTTTATACAAACAAATAAAAATACTGTTTTTCTTAAAGTGCTTACCATTTTTGTCTTCCCATCTGAATAAATTAAAACTCATTAATCCACATCTCTGCCGGTCTTTGGTGCTTCCAGTGCTTCAGATTTGGGTCATCCTAACAGGGATATAGTAGGTTCTTAGTTGGTTTTCCAAAAATTGACCCAATGATTTCAGTGCAGTGCTCTAATCCACTATGTTTTTAGACTAAAGGAGGAAACCAAAGCAAGGATATTGTACAAGGAAGTGATAAGGGACCAAGAGATACAAATCCTGATTCAGTGTGGCCTCAGTTCACTGGGAGAAAGAGCATGACTCTTCCAGATTTTGGGGTTCTTGCAAACAAAACTAGCAGTAATCATTCCTTCCTGCCTTACAGCAAGAAGCTGTGACTGAACCTGGGATGTGATGGTAATAGCAATGGTCAGCTGGTCCTGGAGAAAGCTGGCTCGGCTGGGCAGGAGAGGCCATGGAATGATCTGTGGCTCTGTCGTTACTAGTGGTTTAGTGAGTTCAGTTTCTTGGAGGCCATCACCCTGTCATGACACAGCCCATGCTGACTCAGTGGGCCTTAGGGCTGCTGCCAGGACTGCAGGCACAGGAGCGGCCCTGCTCAGGAGTCCAGGTAGAAAGGAATGAGGCACCCAAGTACACACAGGTAAAGCTGGGCAACGCCTCCACCCACACTTCCCTTCTGGAGGTAACTGCTTCAGGGCAAGGCCTTGCCAACATCTGGATTCATCACAGCTGCCGCTGAGTTCCCAGCACAAGTGACCACCTCCCTGAAGATGTTTAATGCTCAGTGGGTCAGATGTCAGATACGGGAAGCATTGTATGACGCATCATTAGTAACACAGCCAGCCCTTTAGGGCTCCTCAGGAACAGCTGCCTGGACCCATTTCCATCATGTGTGAAGGCTTCCCCACACCAGCAGCAAGTCAGAGGCCCCAGCAGGTGTCCACAGTTTCAGCCCAGTTCTGACACTGCACCGGGTAGGGTATTGTTCAGATCCCACAGGTCAAAATCTCCATCTCCCAAACCTTCTTCCCCTTCAGACCCATTACCTGGGCCTCTGTCAATCCACAGCCCATTGCAGGTCCCCGCCACCAGCTCTTTAGACTTCAGGTGCTCTTTCGACTTTGTAAGCCCAGGTTTGATAAACGTGCAGGAATCTCTCAAAGAACTCAGGAAACCTATGAGATCACCAGTGTGCGAGGCTATCAGCATAGGTGATGAAAACTGTTGCAAACTGCTATGCCTGATGTGGCTGTGTGACGCTCCTAGGGTTGCCATCCTGCCAAGAAGGCTGCTGTTAAACTCTTGTAAGATGACGATGCACAGCAAGTAGGGCATTGCCTTGCACACAGCCGACTGGGTTCGATCCCTGTCATCCCAAGCCCATATGGTCCCCGAGCACGGCGAGGAGTAATTTCTGAGTGCAGAGCCAGGAGTAACTCCTGAGCATTGCTGGGTGTGCCCAGCTATAAAGCCACACACACACACACACACACACACACACACACACACACACACACACACATCTTGTGAAATTAAAGTAAGAAGATGAAAGTAAGAAGCTGAAGCACTGAAAACATCCAGGTCAACATGCTATTCTTACTCATGATCTTCAGAACCCAGAAGTCAGTAACCAGTCATTTTAGTTATTTACACTGTAACATAGTTGGCACCCAACACCTGGACTGCTGGCAGCTCTGTGGTAAGCCATAAAAAACATTAGGAGATATCAGACACAGTAAAATGGAAGTCTCTCCCCCCAAAACTGTACAGAAGGCCCAAGCCATACCTGGACC
The DNA here is from genome assembly GCA_021461705.1 of Cryptotis parvus. Classification (NCBI taxonomy): domain Eukaryota; kingdom Metazoa; phylum Chordata; class Mammalia; order Eulipotyphla; family Soricidae; genus Cryptotis; species Cryptotis parvus. The sequence goes on along the minus strand of JAJIBD010004452.1, from coordinate 45,200 downwards.
GAAGTTCTTCCTTAAATCCAGCATATACTCAGGCAGGATCCATGGGATTAAGGGCCAGAGCAATAGTATAGTGGGGAGGGCATTTGCCTTGCATGCCATTGACCTGGATTCAATCTCCGCATCTCATACAGTTCCCTGAGCACTACCAAGAATAATTCCTGAGTGTACAGTTAGGAGCAGCCCCCACGCACTGCCAAGTGTGACCCAAAACGAATATATATATATATATATATTTCACTGTATCACTGTCTTCCCGTTGTTCATCGATTTGTTTGAGCGGGCACCAGGAACATCTCCATACGTCCTGTCACAAGCAAATGTAGCCCAAGGGCATCTGCTTGCTCCAGGGACAGGAAGAGCCTCAAACCATTCTTCAGGTCAAGGAACTGAGGTCCATAATTGTTACTGTTTTTTTGGCATAACAAATAAAACATGGGTTGCTTGCCAGGCTCTGCACCATTGAGGAGTTCCAGTTTTCATGCCCTTTCTTTTTTTTCTCACTGTTGGTCTATGTCTAGTAATTTCTCAACAGCTTTAAAAGCCCAGGAAAACCTCCTGAGAATGTAGTTTTTAACCACTCAGAGAACAGAACCTGGACATTAGTCAAAGACATTTTGGTTATCTAATCAGAAGTTCTTACTATTCAGCCATAACACTCCCTCCAGGCTAAAATCTAGGCTTGAAGGTCACATAGGGAGACCTTCCTCTGGGGACTTTGTAACAGTGACTACATCTATGGAAACTAAACATGAGTTTTTTTTTAAACAAACAGATTTTATTTGGAGGCTTTATAGCAAGGGGAAGGAAGAATAGAGAGAGTAATATGCTTAAAAAGAGAACACCGGCTTCTCCAAAGGCAGAGAGAGCCTAAAAGATGGGTTTCATACTCAGCCATGGTCTTTAAGGTTCTTTTGGACTCTCCAGGGCCTCTGAGATTCATTCTCCTCTCCCTGCTCAATTTACCCTTCCTTAGAACATCCCATAAAGTCAACAAAGATAAATTAGTTAGGATCACGGAAGAAAATTTGAACATTAATTTTACTACTTAGTTCTGTGCTTTACTCATCATAAACCCTTGGGTCCATTTGACTCAGCAAATAAAGAAAACTTTATCCAAGGAATACAGGCCATGGAGACCCTATTACTAGCCTAGGAGCACTTTGCCTTGCCCTCACAAGCAAGTTGGCAATACCAGGTTCTAATTTTTGCAAAGAAAGGAGCGCCTAAATGTTGCCCTAGTGAGGATATTGGCCAATTTAGATTTTACTCTTGAAAAGAAAATAATAAACAGCCTTCATTGGTGCAAAAGGAGGGGGTCATTTGGTCTCTGCTCTAACTAAAAAAAATTGGATATTATGGGTCTTGCCAGCTTAAAAAAATATAATTGATTTTGCCACTACATTTGCAAGAAAGCCACAAATTTAGGATATGTTCTTGCACAAAAGATAGTGACTCCAGGTTTGGCTCTCCCAGAGCAGATGGCAAATTTTGCCTACATTGTGCAACAAGGATGACAGGAATAAGACCTGTGTTGGCGCAAAAAGATGATTACTTTTTGTTCTGCTTTGAAGTGAGAGATTCCCAAAAGTGAAATGTTTGATAAGTGTTTCCCAGATCTCTAGCTAGCAAGCCTAAAGAAAATTAGAAAAAGCTGTTTGACTTAGAATAGCTTCTAAGTGAGCTCCCAGGTACCTGGGGAGGGTTCAAAGTTTTGCCTACTTTGAACTTCATGACTTTGCTAATTGACTGAGAAAGTGACCCAGAAAGTGTCCACTCAGTGGGAGTTCTCAGCTCTAAATGGAAGTAGTTACTCTAGGCCAGCGATACAATGGACAGTGTTTGGTTCTGAGCCCAATAAAAGTGGAGAAAAATTTCAAGGAGATGTTTATGCTTTCAAGTCACACGACGCTTGTGGCGGTTTCCAGGCTATGCCAGGCAAGGCAGGGGCACTCAGATGGAGCAAGAATCCTTTCAACTCACAGCTCTTTGCCCACAGATTGGACAAAAAGTAAGTTAGAGGTTGTTCAGAGGTTGCTCATAGATGCAGGGTATCTCCCCGTTCCTAGCAGAGGACATCCAGCATTGGACATCCAGCATTATGGCAATTTGTTTTATCAGAGCATAGTCTTGGGGCCCATATCAAGGCCATCTTTGGTTCACAACCACACTTTAAGGGTTTTTTCCTCAAAGTATTAGAATATGGTTCCCAGCAATGAGAAAACTTGGGCTTTGAGTGCTCCCAGAACTGGAGAGCTGCCAGCAGTTGCAATGCTAGATAGAGGCCTTTGGTCCCTTATAGTTTAAATTGTGTGGGTTCTCTCAACCTACCAGGAAGCAGGTGGTGACTTTAGCGTTGCCCCCAGAAAGCGGTCCGAAGGCTAGCACAGGATGGCAGCATTTAGCCCAGTAAGAGATAACAGTATCAGAGCACCCTTTCTGCCCTGGCGTTGGATCAGGTCAACTCCACCCACGGTGCATCAGTTTTCCACAGTTACTCAGAGGTTCTACAACCAAGCAGGGATTGCAAGGCATCTCTGGTCTTTGGCTCTACCCCTCAGAGGACTCCAAGACAGACAGGAGAATCCATAGGACACAGTAACATTCGGTGGATGCAGTGGACCCACAGAGCTGAACCCTGACATTCGGTGACCGTCAGGTTACACGTATGTTTGCACAAACAAAGCAGAAACTAGTTTAACAGCTTTTACATTGGAGCCAGAAACTAGCTTAATGGCTTATGCTTTGGAGCCAGAAACCAGAATGTTCTACATTCAGGTCATATCCAGTCAGTTGGTAAGCTTCCTTGGGGTGCGGACATCACTACATGGTCTGGTAACTTACCCACTAGCAAGCAGTTGTCTCCTGCCCAGACACAAGGTTTGGGCAATAACTAGCAGATGTTCTAGCCCTGTTCTTTGTAGCTGCTCCCAGCCCCACCAGTAAGGAGCAAGCAGTTTGCTTCTGAAACCCAGAGCCTTTTTAGTCTCCCAGAACCACAAGCGCTCAGCTTTTTTCTACATGAGCCCATTTGATAATGTCCTGGGCTCCTATTCTGTCATTTCTTCTGCTTTCTTTGTATTTTTAGATGATTTCTAACTGTCCTATCTTGAGTTCACTATATTTTTTGTCCTCAGCTATATATAATCATTCATTGATAAGCCTTTCAGAGTAATTCTACATCTCTGCTGCTGGTTTATAGCATTTCCATTACTTTTTGGGTTATCCTGGAAGTGTTCAGGGTCATTCCTGGCATGGCTCAGGGGCCAGATGCAAGTTCTGAGGGGAAAACCGGATTGATTTCACCTGCTTTACTATCTCTTCAGCCTCTGCATTTTTTTTTTGATCACCAAATAGAATTCTAGTCAGAATGAAAAAGGAACAGGGAAATCCTACAATGTAGATAAAGCATAAAAGTATGAAAGAAGTTAGTCACAAAGACCACAAAATATGTTTCCATTGACATATCTAGAAAAATAAATCTTTAGAAACAGAAAGTAAATTAGTGATTGCCTAGAGATAGAGAACTGAGGACAAGTGAGAATAGAGAGTTAGAGTTAATGCACATAGGATTTCCCCATTTGACTGTATTTTTTTTAAATAGTTTCCATCTCTCTGCTAAAAACTCTTCACTTGTATCACTGTACCACTTGTCTTCCCATTGTTCATCGATTTGCTCGAGCGGGCACCAGTAACATCTCCATACGTCCTATCACATGCTAGTGTAGCCCAAAGACATCTGCTCACTCCAGGAACATAAAGAGCCTCAAACCATTCCTTCAGGTCATGGGAATGAGGTCTATAATTGTAACTGGCATTTGGCATATCAAATAAGACACGGGTAGCTTGCCAGCCTCTGCCATGCGGGTGGGATACTCTTGTAGACACCTTTCATCTTGTGCATTTATTTATTAACCATGTGGCTGCAAAGCGGCCTAGCAAGCTGGGCTTGTGATCAGCTCTTCTGCTGGGTGGAGCTCTGACGAGCTGGGGAGTCTGGATGTGGAAAATGGCGGCCCTCATGGTGTGGGGGTTCCTCTGGCTTCTTGAGAGGCTCTGCTGGGATGGCAGGCCAGGGCTAGAACCCGCCATCCCTCCTGGGCACCTCGTGATCAGCTGGGCACAGGGAGAGCCGGTAGCAGCTCTGTGCTAAAAGCCCACAAGTCTATATATGTTTTCCACCTTTTTCCACTAAGCTCTTAAGCATGTCAATATTTTTTTATCCATCCCAACACTTACTGCAGCATTTTTTATAATAGCAAAGATATGGAACAAACCAATCATAAACAATTATGGATCTATCTAAACACAACGGGATATTCAGGTATAAAAATAGTATCAGTTTGAGCTGGAGAGATAGCACAATGAGCTAAGTTCATGCTTTGCATGTAGGAGACTTGGCTTCAATATCGGGCACCATAATGTCCCCTGAGCACCACCAGGAACAACCTGTGACACTAAGTCAGAAAACAAAACCAAACAAAAAGCCAATTTTGCCATTTGCAGTGAAAAGCACTCATGGGGGGGATTATGTAAAGTGAAATAAGTTGGAAAAGAAGACAATAATTATTTCACCTATACAAAAAAAATAAACCGGTGAATAGACAATTCACAAAATATTAAATAGTGGATGTTGAAAATAGAATTAGAGAATTAAAGGGGAAACAGGTAGAAGCCCCTGAGCAATGCAGAGTATAACCCCAATCCCTCTCCCCTATCCAAACGAAATCAAGGGTGAGCTGCCCTTTGTTGCTTGATGCTGCACTCAATGATGAGGAGACTTTGGAAATGTGTGATTTTGTGCCTGTACCCCAGAGCCAGGCTACCTATAGCATCTTCAATGCCTGCACCATCCAGGCAGGTACTTGTTTGCACTTCTGCCATCTTTGGGGAAAGCACTTAGTGGGGTCCAATGGGAAATAGTTTGCACGTAATTACAAACTCTTCAAAGTGATTATAAACTCTTCTATCCTGGGCTCATGGTCATTTGAAACCTATATGGTAACAGATACGCTGCCTTTATCGGTGTATCACATTGTAGGTTCTTTGAGGCCTCACCAGGCAGAACTCAGAAGCTGCTTCCACTGGTGCTGGATGCTGTGAACGCACACTGGTGCTATGAACATACACAGACCTCACAACATGCAAAACACACACACTAGAGCCTCTCAGAGTCATCTCTCCAACCCCAGGTTTTTTTTTTCCCTTCCACCACACTGACAGTGGCCAAGAATTTCCTCTTCAGTTTTTTTTACCAAAGACAAGGAAGACCCACATAAAGGCATTTGGACTGGTCCCCACAGATTTTTTCCCTGAAGTTCCATAAATTATGTAGTTAGCCAAAGGTAAATACAGTGAATATGTTCTATTTCTTCTCTGAGGGGTTTATTATTCTCTAGAATTCCATTCATGCTGTTGCCTTGCAACCTGGTAAGCTCCCCAACAAGCTTAGGAAAAGTTTTGATTTGTGGACTCTCTTTCTCATTATATGGATGGGAGCTGTGTTCTTTGTTCTCTTGTAACTGTCTGCATCCTAAGTAGAAACACAACTCTGAGAACAGATTGGGTCACAAAAGGAGATGTGAATGTCCTGTTTGACTAGATTCTATGCTGGGGATAAGTTGGTAGTGGACAAGTGACCATGTCTGGGTGGTTTAACTTGGATTTCTTTTCCTTTCTTTCTTTTTCTTTTTTCTTTATTTTCTTTCTTTTTTATTTTTCCTTTGGTGGCCTTCTGGGGATCTAAACAAGGACCCTCTAATCTCTGTGAAAACTGTGTTTTATCACGGAACTACATCCCCTGGCCCCTTCCCATTTTCTTTTTGAATGTATTCTTCCATATTATCTTTACAATGAACAGTCACTACTTGATGGGGAAAAAGGCTGGGGACATGGCCCAGCAGTAAGAACTTACCATGCCTACATGAGACCTGGTTTTAAGCTCAGAAAAATAAGAGCCAGAGTGCTAAACTGTTCCTTTATACCACTGTTCTAAGAGAAGGTGAAAACAAATCCTGAGAGAGCTTTCTCTAGACTCAGCAGAGAAACAACACACCTGGATGCCAGGGGCTGTGTGGGGGTTGGGGGTCCACCAGAAACAGCTTCATCCCCTGGGAGCACTAACCGAGGGGTGGGAAGGCCACCCTTGGATTCCTTTCAGGGATGTCACTTTCCCCCAGCAAGGTGTACAAGACGGGCCCCTGTTCCTCTGCTCTGGCAGTGGGAAGGGGCCCGGGGAGCCAAGAAGTGGAAGGGCTCCATGGCTGCTCATTCCAGGCTCACTCTTGGGAGCTGCTAAGATGTCATTGAGAGTGTGGGGAAAGTACCTTGGGCTAGGCACCAGCAGCCTTAGTTATACTCCCAGCCTCAGTTTCCTCCATGGTGAAATACTGGAAATCATCACTGTTAACTCCCTGGGGATCCCTCAGCCCCAGGGGCACCAAATGTAGCAGTATATACTGAACATTTGGCAAATGGTTCAGCAGCAGCAGCAAAATTGAGGTCGGGCACAACAAAGGTTGTGCCATTCTTTGGCACAACCAAAGAGTGTGCCAATTTTGGTTTTTGTTTTGGGGCCCTACCTGACAATGCTAAGGGCTCTACCTGGCTCTGCATTCAGGGATCACTCCTGGTAGTACTTGGGCAGGAGGAAGGTGTGGACCCAATGGAGCATCAGGACTGAACATGAGTTGGCTGCATGCAGGGCATGTGCCGTATCTGCTGTACTGCCCAAGCCCCAGTTCTATCTTTTAACCAATACATCACATGAAATCTCAGCCTGTGGGTGCGGATGTTCCCTAGAGTCACAATACTCCCAGCGCCCTTCCTTCCTGTTTCATGTACCCTGGCAGAGCAGAAGATCACTCAGAACTGATCAGAACCCGGCCAGGGCGTCTCCCACTGCTGAGCGTTTACAGCAAAGACACAATGCCTGGATCTCTCCCCTGTCTCTGCCCAGGGCAGTCTCCCTGGGTCCGGGAAGGCACGCCTCAAGTTGGAGGTGTGTTCCAGGGTCTGGGTTAGAGAAACACAGTCTTCCTTTCCAGTTCCTCAACCAAGAGAGGCTCCCAGAGGCAGAGTGCAAGACAGGAGGAGGAAGAGGGTGGGTGAGCTGAGAATAGCTGCCTAGGGCGGGCGGACCAGGCTGCCGTGCCTGAGATGTACTGAAGGAGCTTGGGTGTTCTTCCCATCACTGCATCTCACCACGCAGCCACTCATTTTCCTCTTTTTGTGTGTGGATCGCTTTCTTTCATGCAGCTATTAATTCATTTCAGGAATACATATTTGAACTTTATGAAACTGTTACTCAATCCAAGACCTAAAACATTAACAAAACCTTACATTGATTGACTTGTACTTCTCCCGCCTCCTTTACTTTTGTTTTGTAGTTATGATTTAGTTTTTAAAAAGTAGTGAACTTTGATGCTTAATTTTAAACAATACTAAATTATATTTAATGTTATGCTGAAGAGTGATTATTTTTAGTGGTTTTAAGCTTTATAAGGAGGGTGTTATGTTTGGGCTGGGGCTCAAGTGGTAGAATGAATGTCTCAAATGAGTAAGGCCCTGGGTTAGCTTCCCCAGCACTGCATAACCTCCTAAACACCAGTGGGAGTTGCCTCTGATCCCCAAGACCTGACCAAGTAGGCCCAATGATAAACATTTTTAATTACAATGTTTTTTATAAAAGAATGGGCTCACTTGCCTTGCAGACTGTCTACCCCATTTTGATCCCTAGCACCACCAATAATCTCCTGAGCGCTGTCAGAGTGTTTCTGGAGCATAGAACCAGGAATAAGCCCTTGCACAGCCACGTGTGACCCAAAACTATTACTACTACATATAATAATAAAGAAACGAAATTATGTTTTATCCAGACTTTACAACAAGCATAACAATATGCTATGAGAACTATGTTGTCACTGTTTTCACGTTGTATAATATCCTACTGGGTAAAATGTCAATGTATTCATTCATGTACCTGTTTGTGGGTATTCTGAATATTTCTGGATTTTTTCTTTTGTAGTTAATCATGTATAGAGTTACTGAGATTATTCATATATGTATCAAAAGAATGTGAATACTAAATTTATTATTTAATTTAAATGTTCAAATTGGTCAATCATTTCTCTCTTTTTTATTTTTAATTGTTTGGGCCACATCTGTTTGGGTTTTTTTTTGGGGGGCATTCAGGGGCTATAAGGGGACCATGCAGTGTTAAAGAACAAACCTAGGCCACATTCTGGTTCATTAAACTACCTCTCTATCCATTTCTGTGTTTCCCACCCCCTAAGTAAATGTAAGCACACCTAATTTAGACATTCAAAGGGGGAAAAAATCAGGTCATATTAGCAAAACCTCAAATTTCTTCCTCTTTACTTAAAAACAGCACTTCAAAGAAGCCCCATCAGGAGTGATTCCTGAGCACAGAGCCAAGAGTAAGTCCTAAGCACTTCTGGGTGTGGCTCCAAAATAAGAACAGGAAAAAATAGTATCTTTCTCCCCTACAGAGGGAAACAAAGGGAAGATAAGCTTTGTAGTGACCTGAACTCTACAGCATTGATTTCCAGTGTACTGTTAAATAGGGATTATTAGCAATGCATGTTTTTCCAGCTCTAGTTATTAAGTGACTTCCTTACTCACCTGACATAGTTACAATAGTGTAGCACACACATAATTTCATAAAACAATTTTTTCCACTAATTTGTGTGTTCTGAAGGATACTAACCCCAGGAACTCTCATGAAAAACGATCCTCTTCATTAAGCCATATCCCTGTTCCTCTCCTTTAGAATCATTCGAACTTTACATGCTACTTTTTGTTTTCTTGGGGTTTTATTTCGGGAGGGAAGGGGGAACAGGCTACACCCAGAGGTGTTCTGGGTTTACTACTGGTTCTGTGTTCAAGGATCATTTCTGGCAGGTTTTGTTCCATATATGGTGCAGAGGACTGAATCTGGGTTGACTGCAAGGAAGGCGCATGCCATACCTCTGTGTTATCTCTCTGGCCCTTGACATGTTAGTTTTAAACATTATGCCAAGGGCCAGGAATGTGACTCAGCAGTAAAGTTCATGCCTTCCCCTCCCACCTCACTCACCTCTTCTCTCTCTCTCTCTCTCTCTCTCTCTCTCTCTCTCTCTCTCTATCTATCTATCTATCTATCTCTCCCCCTCCCATTTTCCTTTTGAGGTATTGTGGTTTGCAACACTCTTACTGAAAGGGTATCATGTATATTAGTTTACCTCCTTTCAGGAAATAATCACTCAAGAGAGCACTGTTTTAGGAGACAAAACTGAACCTGCTATCCTTAGTGAAATCATCAAAGTCAAAAAATGCAAGCACTTGTGCCTAGCTCAGACACAGTCAGGAGGCTCTGGGCAGCCCAGGAAGCAGGCAGCGCCCCTTTCCATTGGTTTCTCTGGAGGAGAGGGAAATGGTTGAAGAAACTTAAGTTTCCGGCATTTGGGTCCAGTATGACAGTTGGGGAGGGAGGGGAGAGGTGGCTGCGCGAATGGATTCTGGACTCAAATTCCTCAGCTCTGCCTCTTTCTAGCAGTATGGACATGTGTTCTAACTCCTGGAATTTTTTTTTTTTTTTTTTTGCTTTTTTGGGTCACACCCGCGATGCTCAGGTGTTACTCCTGGCTCTGCACTCAGGAATTACTCCTGGCGGTGCTCAGGGGACCATATGGGATGCCGGGATCGAACCCAGGTTGGCAGCATGCAAGGTAAACGCCCTACATGCTGGACTATCGCTCCGGCCCCTGGAATGTTATTTTCTTATGTAGACATAACAATAGTTCCCACCTTAGAACAGTTATGAGAATTGAGGTAACTGAGTAAGCGAGCATGAGGAATGGGCTGAATAGTCACTTAAGATAGCTCTCAAAATTATTAATAAAATCAAGATAAGCAACAAAACATACATTTAAACCATTAAGAGTCTCTGATAGGTAGATTTCATTAAGGTGAACATAAACTTCCGGGATTGTGAGATGTCTATGGCTAAAGATCTTGCCCTGGAAATAGGATACCCTGAGTTGGATCCCTGGTCACCTACAGATCCACTGGGTGATCCCTGCTTGACCCGGCTGATTCCTGGTGCCAAAGTGATTTCTGGCTACACCACAGCCAAGTATGTGGTTCTGGCACCACAACTATGGGTAAGCTCCCTGTGAACACCACAAGGGAAAAAAAACTGCAAGTGCGAGGAGTGTTAGCTCCTGGTAAGTATGTGTGTGAGCACCAGAACAAAAGGAATACAACCTTTAACAACCATTGCTACCTGTGTGTGACCCTCACCCTGCCAGAGAGAACCACAACCAAGTGTGTGACCTCCAGTTATCATATAGAAACAAGAAGGAAGAACTAGGGAAATCAATTACAATTCAAAAAAGAATAAATCTCACTCAAAGAATACACTGTACCCTAAAAATATTAACTTATTATTATGCTACATATTTGAAAATGAATTTGTTGACAGTTCCCCATGCTTAGAGTTCTAAATAACTGTGTAGATAGACAGCCTAGCTCCTTAGTCTTTAAAGTCAGAGCAAACTTCTTTCCAAAGAAGAAAGTAGTGGGAGTGCACTGAGCTTGACAGTGGAAAAACCTGACAAACACCAGCTTCACCAGATTGATGTCCAGGATGAACACCAGCCGCAGACAGGTTGAGAGTAACGTATTCTTGATCTAGGTGGCAACACTTGCTTTGTTGTCTTCCTCCTCAGTATCCCGAACCCCAGTCTTGCAATGGAAATGCTCATTGAGGAGTTTACTACATAATGCCTGATCCAGATTCTTCAAAAACCATGACTGTTATCCAAGACAAGGGAAATTATCTAAGAAATCGTCATAGCCAAGAGATTTCTAAGGAGTCATAAGAAAATATAATGTGGTCTAGGTGAGGCCCTGGCAGCTGAAGAATATGAGGTAAAAACTAAGGAAAAGCGGAGCTAAAGAGATAGTACAGTGGGAAGGGTGCTTGCTTCCTTACACACGGCTGATCCGGAAGTTTGCACCTCATATGGTCTCCTGAGCGTGCCAGGAGTAAGTCCTGAGCACACCCTGAGCAGCCCCAAGCCCCAAAACAATAATTTAAAATAATAATAATAATAATAATAATAATAAAACTAACAAAAAGCAAATCAAGTATGGTCTTTAGTTCTTAGTAATGTATGAAGATAGCCCATTTATTGGGACTAATGCAAGATGTTAGTAAAAAGGGAGATTGGATGTGAGATATATGAAAACTAGGTTGCACTCATGACTGTAAACCTAAAACTGCTTGAGAAACATAGTTTCTCAATGTTTCATAAAAATATTGGGACTCTATGCTGGTGGTGATGAAAGGGTATACAATCCACACCACTTATTTTGCCAGCCCACAGTGCCACATGATCTTTCTTATGGTTCTGTCAAGTGACCATGAAATGCGGAGAAGGGATAGATTACCAGCTTCTAGCTGCTCAGCAGTCTAGGACAGTCACGGGGCTCTGTGGCTGGTTCCTCACCCACTTTCTAACAACACAAGTCAGGCCAGCCCCGCTCTGCAGATGCTCCAGTGCCTACACTCCGAGCTTGCTGCCTGCTGGGAACATCTAAAAGATTCTCTTGTGGCACCGATGCAGCGGAGAATTCCACAATTCAACTCAATTCTTACGCCATATACTTAGTAAGAATCAGATCCCCGGGACCGCTTACAGAGGCCAGTCCCCAGTCCAGGTGGTCATCTGGGATTCTGAACAACTTGCTATAAAGGTTACAACCACCTTCCTACCTGAAGTTTAATCTGACAGAGCAGCTCACAAAACTCCCAAACTTCATTTTTATTGACTTATGAAAAATTTTGACTCAGGGACAACTAGATGAAACCAACACACAGGGCAAGGCACAGGGAAGGAAAACAGAGATGCCACATGGTCATCCCCTGAACCGCTGCTGTGCACCAAACAGGAATCTTGCAGTATCCATTCTTCTGGGGTCTTATAGGGGATCTTTGCATAGATAAGACCAATAAAACTCACTCACTTTTTTGGGTGATTCAATCATCATCCCTCAATACTTCTCGGAAATTAAGCAGGTAGAATGCAAAGTTCCATCTCTCTAATCACATGGTTGGTTCTTTAAGCAACTGACCCTCCCCCACCCCGGCAAGGTCTAAGTTACCTCACTAAGTTTCAGATGGTTAAGAGTTTTGTGCCATAAAACTGGATAAGAAGATTAATATTTCTTTATATATGCATATAACATATATAAGTACACATTCACTGTATCACTGTCTTCCCGTTCATCATCGATTTGCTCGAGCGGGCACCAGTAACATCTCCATATGACCTGTCTCATGCAAGTAGAGCCCAAGGGCACCTGCTTGCTCCAGCAACATAAAGAGCCTCAAACTATTCCATCAGGTCATGGGAATGAGGTCTTTAATTGTTACTGGTATCTGGCATATAAAATAAGTACACATTATAAGATATATTAATCTTCACCTGTAAAATGAAGAGATACTTGATTGGAGAAATAATTCAAAGGGTTGAGTATATGCTTTGAGTTCAATCCTCAGTCCTACATGGTCCCCTAAGCACCACCGAAGTAGTATGGCTCACAGAGATCCTCTAAGTATGACCCTCAGAGAGAGAAGGCAATATTTTGGGAAGTAACAGGACATCTGGCATAGGGCACACATCAAAGCCACTTGGATCTGATATTCCTAACGCAAGTTGCTGCGCTCTGATTTTCCTATCCGTGAAATGGGCACACATGATAGTACCTCCCTGGCTTAATTTAATAAGACATAGGCAGCATTTGATCTTGAGTAAGAACATCTGGTGGATAAACTTCACTGCCAGAGATCAACCCTGCAGGTCCTGGATGGAGGCTGGCCAGAACCCTGGAGACTATGGGCAGGAGAGGGGAAATTGGTCAGCACAGGGCAGAGAAAATGGATGAACCCAAATTATCCTCATGAAATGCATTTACCAAATATATTTTAAAAACTAAATCATGTAGGCCAGAGAGATAGTAAGCAGCTAGCGCACTTGTCTTGCATACAACTGACCTGGGTTCAATCCCTGGCATCCCATATCCCCTTCAAGAGCTCACCTGAAGTGGGAGTGATCCCTAGCACCAGGAGTAAGCTCTGAGTACAGCCCAGCATAGCTCAACAAACAAACAAAATCCCCTAAATTATGAAGAAAATGCAGAAGTAGGAGATGACTCGAAGAGCTGCAGCACATGCTTTACATAAGGGAGCCCCAGATTTGATCCTCAGCATCACTGGGAGTGATTCTCCCAACAACACTCCCCCGCCCCCATGTATTTGTCATAAAGAGAAAGCATAAAAACTAAAAGGATGTAGCACCATGTTCTCTTTCTGTTCTGCAGCGCAGGGAGAAGTTGTGGCAAGCAAGACCAGCAGAATAAGCTCTGCAGAGGCCCCTGTGGAAGAAGTCTACAGGCTTCCACCACACTTCCGGACTGGGGCTGGGTGAAGAGGGGAAGCTGAAACTCTGAAGAGGCCCAAGCCGCGGGCGCTGGCTATTAGTCCCTATGTTCCACCACCATACTGAAAGACGCTCTCCTCCCTTCAAACAGGATGGGCTCATGGAGGCCACCCCACACCCTGTCCCTCTAACCCAAATAAAAGACCTTTGTTTCAGTATCAGGGCTAGAATCCAGGACCCCCTACATGCCAAGTATGAGCTCTGCCACTGAGTCACATCCCTGACTTCAGAGGCCATTGCCTTGGCAGCATCAAACACCAGCACTTCGCATGCATTCCAACCTCCTTTAACCCACCTCTGTTTGGGCAGGAGGGCATCACATGTGGTGATGCTGATGGGACCACACAGCGCTGGAGATCTAACCTGGGCTTACTGCATGCAAAGCACGCACTCCAGCTCTTTAACTCAGCTCTTAAAAACACAGACACCAGAGCAAGCCACCTGGACTCACACATTTATAATATAAAATAATATTAAAATCATTCAGTTGATAACAGGCAGCAAACACAGCAGTGGAAATGGTTAGTGTTGTCACAATGTCATATTACACTTCAGTGCTATGCCATCCAACAAAGCAAAGTTCTCTTTAATTAAGCCACCACAGGAGGAGAAACACAAGTTACAGCATCTAGGGCTATGTGTTGAAGGAATTTAGTTCAGATAAGTGTCATCATTGCCCAGGAGAGGAAACTAAGATCCTAAGACATTAACTTGCCCAAATTTACATGACTAAGAAGTAACTCAGATATACTCTCAGGCTTTCACCATGTGGATCTTGCATACACCAGCCTGTTGGATCAATGACATGGTTTTCCTCAGGTGCTCTCAGCGAGGACTACCAGGAGTGATCCTGAACACCTGCCCCCCACCCCCTCCCACCATCTCCCACCATGTGGATGGGAATGGCCATTGTCAGCAGCTGTAGACTGTTAGGTTTTCCAGGCTCTAGCTGAGACTTGAATTTCAGCTATCTGCGCCCCCCCTCACCACTTCTGGAAAAATTACTCTGGTGACTCATGTCACCTTCGTGCAAGGAAGAGCCACAGGGTTTCTAGAGTACTTCAGAGTAGGAACACTGGTGTTTCTCCCCTCCAAGTCTTTCTGAAGGGAAGGCCACAGGGCCTGTTAAAATGTGAGCACCATGCCTGGTCATAGGACAGGGTGCCAGAGGTGGCCATACTTGAGTACGGCTGATTTCTGGAAGCTTCTCTGCAGACAGGCAGGAATCCCACAAACCACCACCCCTCCATGGACAGATGAAAGGACTCAGGAGCTCTGGCTTACCCCTTTCTGTTTGGTTGTAGCAAGGACCATGTCTGACAGAAGACAACATTTCTCACCTACCTGAGGTCTGTGCTACAGAACCTTCCAACCTCTCAAGAAAGGATGAGACAGGAAAGAGGTTCAGGCCCAAAGATGATTTCTAGTCTTCCCCCGGTGTGGCCATTTTCCTGACCTTTTACAAAAGTTCCCCATCATGTGTCCACAGGGATCAGGACTCCTCAAACACAAGGACTCCGCCCTCTCTGAGGCTCCTGATTCCAAATGCCGGGCCTGAGGTAGCCTGAAGAGCCTCACCCCATGTAGAGCAGTTCATTTCTTTTAGCTTCCTTTCCTGCCCGGGACAGAGTCAGGTCAGCCACAGTCTCAGGGCTGCTCTCAGAGGCGGCAACAACAAACAATCCTCCAGCACCTCTGCCCCAACAGGCAACACTCGCAGGGTAGAAACAGGCCAGGTGGTTGGAAGCTGGGTGGGAACTTTCACTGAGCTTGAATTCCTCATTCCTTCTGCCTTTCTGGAGTGGCTGGGATACTCTCCTGCACAGGTGAGCAAAGTGGCCATCCAGTCAGATGTGGGGACAGCCCGAAAAGGGATGCCCAGAGCTGGAGTTCTGTCCACTGAGGTGCAGGGGTGGGTGGGCTTCCTGTCTGTCAGCAGGGGTCTTCAGGCACCAGCTATTCTCAGGCACAGCCTCAAACACTGTCCTATGAGACAGACACCAGAGCATGCCAACATTTTTTCTTAAAATAAGTTTTAAATGATTTTCGTGTTTTGGGGGTTTGGTTTCAGTTTGGGCACCACACCTAGCAGTGCTCAGGGTTTACTCCTGACTTTATGCTCAGAGGTCACTTCTGGCAACATTCAGGGGACCAAGTGTGAGACTGGGGATCAAACCCGGGTCAGTGCCATGCAAGAGACCTGCCTTTACCTCCTGTGCTACCTATTCAATCCCATATTTCTTTTATTCAATTTTATTATACCACTGTGAGATATACAATTACAAAGATCTTCATGATTGGGTTTCAGTCATACAGTGTTCCAGCACCCATCCCTCCACCAGTGCACATTTCCCACCACCTCAAATTTCCTTCCCCCTCCCCCAGCCTGCCTCTATGGCAGGCACTTTTCTTCTGTCTCTGAATCTGTCTCTTTCTCTCTGTCTCTCTCTCTTTCTCTCTCTCTCCCTTCTCTTACACATTGTGGCTTGCCATAATTTAGGGGTTATCATGCACATTCCTTTGCCTACACTCAATGCTCAGTTCTATTCTGGAGTTACCATTTCCAACAATTAGTATAACACTGGTAAATATATATTTTATATATATATATATATATAATAATATAGCTTTTTGGGTCACACCCGCAATGCTCAGGGGTTCAGGGGTTACTCCTGGCTCTGCGTTCAGGAACCACTCCTGGCGGTGCTCGGAGGGACCATATGGGATGCCGAGGATCGAACCCGGCCAGCACAGGCCAGCCGCGTGCAAGGCAAACGCCCTACCCGCTGGGCTATCGCTCTGGCCCCTGGTAAATATTTTAAATCCCATATTAAGACTGTTCACAGCAAAATGGAAAGGAAATTTCAGAGATTTCTCACTGATCCCTATCCCCAGAAATGTACAGCCTCCCCCATTATTGGAAGGCATACACACTGTACATTGGTTATAACAAATTATCAGAATTACACATGGTTGCCATCTGAAGCCCACAAGAAGGTGAGGGTTCTTTCTGGGGCTGCCCCCGTTCAGCCCTGTGGAGCCCAGCTGCAGTCAACCCACCGGTGATACAAACAAACCAGACTCCCACTTAAGGTCTTCTCTGAAGTCAAATTCAGGCTAAGAGTAACTCTAGGACTCTGGGAAATACAGACATCAGGTGGCCTGAACTTGTTTTCAGGAGATGAGGTGGCCTTGAGGATAGTATCAGAGCTGATAGTACCCTCATTTCAGACTGGGGAAAGCTGACACAGGTCTTTACAGAGAACAGGATTGCTTGGACTGGCCTGAGGCTCTAAGACCAACACCTCAGACTGGAGACTATGGGGAACTGGGGGACTCCACCGCTGATATTGCCCAAGTGCCAACATGGCTGTCAGTGAGGTGCATTTGTCAACACCGTCACACCACTGCTAGTGTTGACTTTTAGCGATACATTGCCCAAGTTTTGTAGCCACCATCCCTGTCTAGTAAGATTATCGGCACATATTTTGACCATGGCCACTGCTACCGGATAGCGTGCCCTGTGCTGAGACCAAAAGATGTCCTTGGTCAACAGACTGGGCTTCCCCTATCATGACTGTCGTGATATTCTCATTTTGTTTTAAGCTGCAACCCTGGGCTGCAGCTTTTGTTTGCTGCAGCTACTTGTCTCTAGCGCTTGGTGTGTGAGAGGGTGTCCTTGACATGGCACCGCACAGCATGCAGCTCCGAACACCTTTGGGAGAGGCGTCTCTCTGACCAGCCTTCACAGCTTATCACGAAGGCTCCAAGGGGAAGCCCCTACCAGTTCCATTTTCTCACAGCCTCTGGTTTCCTCTACCCAAGGCTGCTCTGAAGTCACCTTTAATCACCAGCACACTCCCACCCCTCCCCTCAACTCACCACCACCACCTATAGAGAGATTTAAAGCCAGAGTTTTCCACTTGGAGTGAACTCTTCATTCATCTCAAAGATTCTGTACATTAGTCTGTCTTGCCCCCTAGAGATAAATATCTGCTTTCATAGGGTCCAGCAGTCAATTTTTTAAAGTTCATTTCTTCCCATGGTCCTAGCAGGTAGGTTTGCCTCCACGCACCCCTTCCTTTGTGCATAACTGAGGTTCCAGAAACTTCTGCTACACAACTATGATTTGTTAGGCAAAACCTGCCCTCAGCTGCCCCGTCCTGGGTTGCTCTGTAATGGTCCATTTTACATCCTAGGTTGTTGCAGGACTCCTAAGAGCCTCCGCATCTTTTGTCTCTTAGTGTTATTTCACCACAGATGCTATTTACTATCCAAAAGATAATCAAGCTGCCCTGAAATATCCACTAAACTGAGAAATCTCACCCTCTGAATTTGCATGAGGCTAGATTTCTTGGGAATTTCTGGTATGGGGTCATATAGATAAATAGGTATCACTAGAATTCCAACTAACTTGCTCTCAGATTATATCCTATTTTCTGAAGCAAGCACCCCATGGGGTGAAGTAAAGCATTAATTTGAGAAAAAGAATAGACACATTTTCAGTCGGTTGGGATCCAAGAAAACTATCTTTTGTATATTTTAAAATGTATCCTTATCCTGAAGTCTTCATAAATAGGTCTTTAGCCTTTAAAAAATGTTTGTTCCCATCTAGTTTTGGTACCACAGTTATGTTGGTCTCATAAAATATATTTATAAGTACCTTCATCTATAATTTTTTTGGTGAGCCTAAGAAGAACAGGTTTAAGTCTCTGAAGATTCGGTAAAATTCTCTTGCAAATCTATCTGATCTTGGATATTACACCTGTTATGGGGGAGATTTTTCTTATGAACTTAAGTTTTGTAATTGGTCTATTTGTCTATTTCTTTTCTGTTCTATTTTGGTACATGATATTTTCTTATAAAATTTACAATGCTTTTATATTAGCAAATTATTTGACATGGAGGTGATCAAAGTAATTTCTTATAATTTCTCCTTTTCCGGTTTTGATTGAATTTATTAAATATTCTCTCTATAAGCCTAATTAAAGTTTTATCTAAGTTGTTGGTTTTTTGATGTTAATGGTGTTGATGAAGGAAAGTGCACTTTAAAGAAACAGTGTCAAGAGAAAGAGAGAAAAGAGATAAAGAACTTGCCATAGAGGCAGGCTAAGGGAGAGGGAGGAAATTGGGGACATTGGTGGTGGGAAATGGGCCCTGGTGGAGGGATGGGTGCTGGAACACTATGACTGAAATTCAAACATGAACATCTTTGTAATTGTATATCTCACAGTGGTATAATAAAATATTAATTTTTTTAAAAGTGTTTACTGACCATAACTATATACAAAGCTCTAGAAAAGACCAGGGCTGAAGTGATAGTACAGCAGGTAGGGCACTCACCTTGCACATGGCAGACCCAGGTTTGATCCCCAGCATACCACATGGTCTCCCAAGCACCACCAGGAGTAATTCCTGAATGTAGAACCAGGAATAACCTCTAATCTTCGCTGGGTGTGGCCCCATAACAAAGCCAAACAAAAAAAAAAATTCTAGAAAAGAGTTGGAGGGGTTGCTAGGGGGGAAACCCAGAACCTAAGATACTCCATGAAGGGCTGGGTAAAGGGTTGACAGAGTTTCTTAGAGGAAAAATTAAGATTGTATATGTTTAATTTATTTCACAGGACCTCAAGGCTGGCGTTAAAGTATCTTCCCTTACCAGTCCCTCAGCAGAGAATGAAGCCTCCAAAGAGGAAAAGAGACACACACAGGGTCACACAGTGTCTCCAGGAACCTGGATCAAACTGGGTTTAATTAGTCCATATCCAGCAGGATGATAGAGCTAGGTTAAGAAAAATACATGAGGGTCAGATGTCTGCTGGCACACATGCTTAGCACGCAGGGAGGCCTGGGTTCAAGCCTAACCAATGCCAGGAGTGACCCTCTGCACCAAGTCAGGTGTAGCCTCCAAGTACAACCAAGTATGAGCTAAAAGCAAAGAAAAACTGAAGAGGGGCTAGAGAACTGCAAGTAAGAGACTTGCTTTGCATATGGTCAACCCAGATTCAATCCCTAGAATCACATATGGTCCCTGAACCCTGCCAGCAGTAATCCCTGAGTGCAGTCAAGAGGAGTCTCTGAGCATGACCAGTTATGGGCCCCCAAAAAATTAAAGAATACAAAAGATATTGAAGTGTTTACTATAACCTATAACGTTTGATTAGCATATTTAATTGAATTTCTGTTCCACAAATCTGCATTGCTCTCGGTTTTCTATGCTTTCCTTCTATAATTATAAAGTCCCCAAATCAACAGTAAAGTTAGAGGGGAAAGTTAGACAATGTCTTGGGTTAGGTCTGCTGGACAGAGCCCATATTCAGCGGGACTTGAGGGCTTTCAGGAATCCCTTTCCCATTCCCAAGACCTGCACATTTTATCCCACAGGTCCTGATGAAGGGGAGCAGGAGAAAGTGAGGTGCAGAGATGAGCAGGAAGAAAGAGTGAGCAAAGGGACTCACGTGTCTTGCCCCAAGGGTGCTTCAACCTAGTAGAAGCTGAACAATTTTCAGGAATATATGTTATCATTTTTTAAATTTTATTTATACCACCATGAGATATACAATTACAAGGATGTTCATAATTGAGTCTCTGTCACACAGTGTTCCAGCACTTGTCCCTCCACCAGTGCCCCATTCCCACCACCAATGTCCCCACACTCCCTCCCCCCCACCCCCAGCTTGCCCCATAGCAGGCACCTTTCTTTCTTTCCTTCTTTCTTTCTTTCTTTCTTTCTTTCTTTCTTTCTTTCTTTCTTTCTTTCTTTCTTTCTTTCTTTCTTTCTTTCTTTCTTTTCTTTCTTTCTTTCTTTCTTTCTTTCTCTCTCTCTCTTTCTTTCTTTCTTTTCTTTCTTTTTTCCTATTTCTTTTTTTTCTTTCTTTCTTTTTTTTTTTTTCTTTCTTTTTTTTTTCTTTCTTTTTTTTTCTTTCTTTCTTTCTCTTTTCTTTCTTTCTTTCTTTCTTTCTTTTTCTTTCTTTCTTTCTTTTCTTTCTTTCTTTCTTTCTTTCTTTCTTTCTTTCTTTCTTTCTTTCTTTCTTTCTTTCTGTCTCTATCTCCATTTCTGTTTCTGACTCTGTATTTCTCTCTCTCTTCTCTTATACTTTGTGGCCTGCCCTACAGATATTGACAGTTTGTGTGTATATTCAATAGTGAGTTCTAGTGTGACATTATAATTCCCCATCAACCTCCCCAGTTTGTTTGCAACCACAATGATCATTACAGTGTATAAATGTGAAAGATCCTGGGAAGGATCTGGTCCTACCCTTTGTTATTATCTAAGCATGTTGTGCGGCGCCGCACGCTGCAGCTGTGGGTCTGGTCTGTCTCTTATCTGGATTTGCTGGTTGTGGTGGCTGTGTCCCCATAGCCACGCCCACCGACATGGAGGTGGAGAAGCCCAAATCCCCGCTCCAAGTCCAGCCAGCACAGCCACCCCCCACGTGTCTACTAACCCTAGGAGCTATGTTGAACTCGGTCAGGGGCTGAGCCATTTACCACCCTCCGAAATTCCATGCGCTGCTCCCTGTGGGTGGAGCGGTGCAGGGAGTGGTATATAGGTTTGTATAGAATAGATCATAGGAAAGAAAGCTAAGAAGGGGCTTCTGACTTGTTATACTCCTGACTGTCCCCCAAGTCATCCTGGGCCAGCAGGCTCTTTGCTCCAATTGCAGGCACACAGCAGTGGCTAGGAGTGGGCTGCCGCCTCCCTGCTCTCAGTCTTAAAACACAAAATTCACCTGAGTAAATGTAGAGAATTAATTGAGCTTATTAAACAATTTCTTCATCGGGCAACATATCATATAGCAAGCTGAAAGCACTGCAAAGAATTAAACAAAGTGAAGGGTTTTTTTTTCCAATGGGAAAGAGAATAAATAGGAAAAAGTTGTTATCAAAGAAAAAGAGATTCTTGTGGGCAAAACAGCCCTGTCAGAATAAGAGGAGGAGGGTCTTATCAAGGAGATTATCTCACTGATACTGACCTGGAAATTCCAGTTTGAGTGGCTTAAATTTCTACTTTCAAAAGAAGCTGAAACTACAAATAGGTTGGGTATCAAATTTTGGTAAGGTTTGGTCTAAATGACTCACTCCATTGGGGCCTTCTGTCCACCCCCACCCCCGCCATCTCCTACACACACAGCAGTGCTTAGGGGCTACTTGGGGGCTGAGTCTTGAGGGTCACTCCAGCTAGAGCTTAGAGACCATGTGGTGCTGGAGACCAAACCCAGCCCCATGGCCCCCTCCCACCCACAGGCTAGTATGTGCCCAGTGCTTTTTGGCTCTCTCTCTAGCCACTGTTGTCCTTTTTTTTTTTTTTTAACTACGAATACTATTCTAACCTCCATGCTATCAGGGATCCCCCTACTTTTTCTGAGAGCTCTGAAAATTGGCTCCTTTGTGAGGATTGATTTGGGAGCAGAGCTGACCTCTACCTGTGCGTGCTGGAGGGGTAGGCTTGCCTGCCAACCCTGGGATAACATCCTTTTGCGCTGACTCCCACAGGCCCTGGGTTTCTACAGGTTCTTCCTTTGTGGAAGATAAAGCAATGCTGCTCTAAAGGGGAACAGAGACAGCAAGAGCAGCCAGTCTGCTCAGAGCCAGAAGAGGAGGAGATGGTGTCTGTAAACAGGGCCCTGAGAAACCCGGGGTGGGGAGATATGGCAGCTTAGGTCAGTGCCTCCTCCCCCTCCCCCACCCCACCCCCAAAATAAACACTAGCTTGATATCTTCTTTACAGTTCTGGACACCATGGCAGCCACCAAGAAGCTGTTGAATTCTTCCCTTCCCTGGTTTAAGATCCTGGCAGGCACATCCATCCTCTGCCAGCCAGCCCCTGTCTAGGTGAATAATTCAGTTCTCTCAGTCCCAGGCTCCCAGCTCGCACCAGGGCTGAGGCTGTGGTTTCTGTTTCCCGGGAGGCCTCCCACACAGGATCCCTGGCTGTCTCCCCCGCACTTCAAGGCTGGCAGCTGGGTAGGTCCTCAGGTCATAGCGGCCACACCTAGAGGATTCTGCTTAGCACCACTGGAGAGTAAGGAATTTTAGTGACCTCAGTCCTTTGTCCCAGTCACTTCCTGGTCTAGGTAGTGCTGTCCCCACAGCTCAGGTTACTGGCAGCCACTCCCCCAGGCTGGCTTCACACCTCACTGGAAGCAGATCAAGGAAATAAGGCTTGCTGAATCCCTCCCCTCCCCCTCCCCTTTCTCCTTGGCTCCCCAACTCAAGCTCCTGGCCCAGCTTCTCTCCCCACACCCGAACTAGTGTGACGAGGGCATTGCCCGACAAAGGGGAACTTCATCATCCACCCTAAGTTAACGTTCAAGTGGCCACTTTGGAAAAAGTCCCCTGGTCACTGATACAATGTAGAGTCCTGTAGCCTGTGGACTCTGTGGGGCCTCATGCTCTCCTCTCAGAGTGAGGCCAAGGTTCCAGTCATTTCTGTCATGACCTGAGCCACTGAACGAGTCGGGACATGAACACACTTTTTTTTTTTTTGCAAGGTGCTATCTCATGTGGCCTCGCTGCTATGTGGCAGGAGCTGCGATGATGATAATAACCTGACCAGTGGAGCAGGTCAGAAGTGTCTGCCTTGGCACAAGTAATTGTCAGCCAAGGTCCCAGCAGGCATCAGTTCGGGGTCCTCAGAAAAAGGGATAGGGAGCATGTCTCGTCTGTGAATGCAGACAAGACAGCATGGTCCCAGGGTTCCAGAGAGTCTCTCCACCTCCCCAGGCTTTCCGTGGAGAGCTGGGCGCGTTGCTCTGCTGGCTGTGGCACATACATAGGACCTCCTAGACTACACCTCTTACATAACCTTTGTGCACAATTAAGACCTTTTGAAAACCACAGCACGCCACGGAATGACAATTAAATCCGCTTTGATGTCAGGGCACTCCACAGTTGATCTTATCACTCGGCCTCTTTCTATTTCAGGGGGTTCCTCTACTCCGAACAGGGGGTGTCCAGGGACATCTCTCAGGCACTGGCACTGGTCGCACCTTGGCTCAGTGTGGATCCACCTGTTTCTCCACACCAACAGGGTCTTCATGGCCGCTGATCTTTATTTCCCCGCACCCCGCCCCCGTGGTCTGTATGTTTGCTTGCATATCTCTCTCTGTCTCTCTCTATCTCTCTCTCTGTCTCTGTGTCTCTCTCTGTCTCTCTGTCTCTCTGTCTGTCTCTCTGTCTCTGTCTCTCTCTGTCTCTCTGTCTCTCTCTGTCTCTCTGTCTCTCTGTCTGTCTCTCTGTCTCTGTCTCTCTCTGCCTCTCTGTCTCTCTCTGCCTCTCTGTCTCTCTGTCTCTCTGTGTCTCTCTGTCTCTCTCTCTGTCTCTCTGTCTCTCTCTCTCTCTCTCTCTGTCTCTCTGTCTCTGTCTCTCTGTCTCTCTCTCTGTCTCTCTGTCTCTCTCTGTCTCTCTCTGCCTCTCTGTCTCTCTCTGTCTCTCTGTCTCTCTCTGTCTCTCTCTGTCTCTGTGTCTCTGTGTCTCTCTGTCTCTCTCTCTGTCTCTCTCTGTCTCTCTGTCTCTGTCTCTCTCTGTCTCTCTGTCTCTCTGTCTGTCTCTCTGTCTCTGTCTCTCTCTGCCTCTCTGTCTCTCTCTGTCTCTCTGTGTCTCTCTGTCTCTCTCTCTCTCTCTGTCTCTCTCTCACTGTTAAATTCCCTTTTCTCCAGAGTGGGTCAAGGCTTCCTGGTCCCTGGCATCTGGTTATCTTCCTGGATTAGAAATACCCTACCTGAAACTGGGCACACTGGTGAAGGTGTGATGAGGTGATCCAACATTAGCAGAAAAGCCAATGGCTGCTGAAAAAAAGCTGGAAAGGCAAGAGGCCATGCTCCAAAGGTGCAGGAAAGGGATGCCCCAAGAATAACCTGAGCAGCTATCACATTGCTCTTTTCAGCTGTCAAGCAGAAAATAGTGTAACCATTCAAGGCTAACTTCTATACTGAAATTGTGCTTGCTTGTTTTAACTAATGAGAAAGCTAATTGGCGCCGCCAAGCAGAATGTGATAAAAAATCTTTAAAATTTTGCCTGTGCTCAGACTCGGGGCTGTTCAGTACATGGAGTCTCTTGCTCTTGGCCGGCAGCCCCTTCTGCCAGCCCCTGCCAGCTCATGAAGGCTCTTCAATTTGAGAAAACAAGCTTGCTTGAAATTCCCACTCCATAACACAGGAATTGTGGTCGGAACAACGTCCACCTGAAACTCCATCATAAATATCTTTGAAACTTTATATTTCACAGTGATTTAGTGAAAAAAAATTAACAGAAGTTGCCAGTTTTAAAAAAGAAAATTAAAAATTGTTTGCTATACTGTGCTTATGTATGTGTTTATTTCGGGAGAGTTGGGGGAGAAATACCTACCAGAAGGGCAGCTTGAAGCGCCTGATATATGGGGGCTGCAAGGTTACTCCCTGGTGTCGGTTATCTGGTATCTGCTCTGTACCTGGTTATCAGGCTCAGGCGTGTGGAACAGTCGGCTCTCGGTGCCTCTTCCTGCCAAGTGGAGATGGTAAATCTCGGTGGGTTAGAACAAGGGTGAGAGATGCTTCCCACCTTCTCTGGTCCACATCACACACTCCCTAGGGCTCGACCATGTGCTGGTGAATCATTCTAGAGTGTCACCACCCACCATGGTCTGGAGCTGCTTGACTTTCTGCTTCCTCTTTCTTTCAGGAACTTTGTAGTAACTGTTGTGCCCCCCACGCTCACTCTGGTCTCCACCCTATTCCCCAAGCCCAAGGCTCCAGGGGCAGTGATGGGTAAATTCTCAGCCAGCTGGGCTTCCCTCTCTCTCTCTGGGGCCTCCATTGTTCTAAACCTGGGGGCCTGGGCCACCAGGAACAGGAGGGAGCAGGAGGTGGATGTTGAGGGGGTCTTTCCTCTGCTTCCCAATGCTCCCAGCTGCATTCAAGCCCTTTCCAGAGCTCCAGAAAGTTTCCCTTCCTATTGCTATGTGTAGCAGGTGCCAGTATCCACCATCCACAGTCCAGTAAATCAATGCGTTTTAGTTATTTCCCTGAGGTTTTGTCCCAGGGCACCCCTGGGGCGCTATATATAAGACCATGGTTGACTCTGCAGTTAACCCTGTGTCTGGCTCCATTTTCAATGAAGATGGGGACGTGAGTCCAAACCAGATTTCGGGTCTATGGCCACTGCTAGCATGTCTGTGAGGGTTTGTTCTCCCATCGCCCAGTCACTGCCTACACGGTTCTTCTCCACTCGCTTCCTCCCTCTAACGAGGCCATTGGAGAATGTGTATAAACAGAGGAAGAGTTTCTGCTAATCTGGGAGCCTAGACCGCCAATGTTCATCCCTGTATTAAGTTGAGTTTGTTCTTGCTGTTGCTCATGATCCAAATATTTTTGAAAAATCAGTGCATGTGTCTGCAAGTTGAATGAGCTTAGAGATCTCTCTTTATGTGTGTGTTTTATTAGTTTATGTTGGCCTCCAGACAGCCTCAGAAAGACTGATGCAACTCATGGAGCCTTAACTAACCTAGATATTCTGGTAAACATACTTTTTAGGTAAAATTTTAAGGATTTAATTTTAAAAAATCATGGCTCATCTCTGAAATGATAAAATCGTAATGACATTTTCCCCTGATGATGTTTACTGACCTGAATTAGCACGTGATTTAAACAGGGAAGAAACTGATCTTACAAAGTCTTTGGCTGACATGGAGCTGCTTGCACTTAATGTCATGCAACATCCAGTTCAGATCAACTTACTTGGCCTGTTCAAGATTAAAGAAAATAAAGAAAACATTACCAATAATTGATCTCAAAGTATGATTAATTTTAGCATTATAAAATAATTATAAGAAAGATATAATGAACATATATTACTAAAATAACTTTATATGTTGTTAGTATTGTTACCTTTAATTATTTAGGTAAACCTGGTCAGTTTTAAAAGGAAAACAAGGGCCAGGCACTTAATTTCCACAAGGTTAATCCAGATTCAGTCCCTGACATTTCCCATGAACCACTAGGGAGTGATCCCTGAGCACACAGCCAGGAGTAAACCCTGAACACCACAAATATCACAAGGAAAGAAAGAAAAGAGAGAGAGAGAAAGAGAGAGAAAGAAAGAAAGAAAGAGAAAGAAAGAGAGAGAGAGAGAGAAGAGAGAGAGAAGGAAGGAAGGAAAGAGAGAAAGAAAGAGAAAGAAAGAAAGAGAGGAGGGAAGGGGGAGGAGGGGGGGGGAGGGAGGAGGAAGGAAGGAAGGAAGGAAGAAAGAAAGAAAGAAAGAAAGAAAGAAAGAAAGAAAGAAAGAAAGAAAGAAAGAAAGAAAGAAAGAAAGAAAGAAAGAAAGAAAGAAAGAAAGAAAGAAGAGAGAGAGAAAGAAAGAAAGAAAGAAAGAAAGAAAGAAAGAAAGAAAGAAAGAAAGAAAGAAAGAAGAGAAGAAAGAAAGAAAGAAAGAAAGAAAGAAAGAAAGAAAGAAAGAGAGAGAAAGAGAGAGAAGAAAGAAAGAGAAGAAAGAAAGGAAGGAAGGAAGGGAGGAAGGGGGAAGGGAGGGGGGGAGGGGGGAGGGAGGAAGGGAGGGGGGGGAAGAGAGAAAGAAAGAAAGAAAGAAAGAAAGAAAGAAAGAAAGAAAGAAAGAAAGAAAGAGAGAGAGAAAGAAAGAAGAAAGAAAGAAAGAGAAAAGAAAGAAAGAAAGAAAGAAAGAAAGAAAGAAAGAAAGAAAGAAAGAAAGAAAAAGAAAGAAAGAAAGAAAGAAAGAAAGAAAGAAAGAAAGAAAAGAAAGAAAGAAAAGAGAGAGAGAGAGAGGAAGGAAGGAAGGAAGGAAGGAAGGAAGGAAGGAAGAATGAATTAAAGAAAACTAAAATAGACTGATGTATTATGTATCTATAATTTGGTAAATGTGGAAAACAACCTCCCTGGGAGAAGGCACCTCGTCTGACTGAATCATTAACTACTACCATATTGTTAGGATAATCCAGTAACTACCAATATCTGTGTTTTTGTTCTGCATATGTTTTTATTTTTTAGGCCACACTCTGTGGTGCTCAAGGCTTACTTCTGGTTCTGTCTTCAGAGATGACACCTGGCTGTGCTCAGGGGAGGCAAGGATCAAATGTGAGTTAGCCATATGAAAGGCAAGTGTCCTACCCCACTTGTATAGGGTAGGACACTACCCTATAGATAGATACCGCTATCTCTCCAGTCCCAATACCTACCAATATTACAGGAGAGAGTTGTGTAGTAATAAGGATCTCAGGTTCCTTTCTGGACAATATTGCCAATGAATACTAACTCTTGAAAAGGAAAAGTAAATTACAGGATCTCTGACTCCTAAACTCCAGTAAGTCTACAATTCTTTAATGGAAAAATTCCAGCAATGCAAATGAAGAGTCTATATAATTATGTCTGTTCTTACTGCACTTATGCAAAATAACTGGCCCAGTTCATTAGATGTGCACTTATTCATTACTGTAATTACTTTGTAAAGTAGAGGTGAAAGTGAGGAGAAAAAATCTGTTTCAGCAATAAGCCTTTATGTAAAAATCCAATGTCTGACCATTATTTCCCTAAAAAAATGCTTACAGTTTTTCTAGTTCATTTGGACTCCCCAGATCCCTTCACAATGACAAGGACTAAACTTTCACAATGGCCGCACCCCAGGGAGCAGTGAGTACCCTGGGATTTGATATTAGCACACAAGGCCACTGTCCTCTGTAAAGACAGAATGAGCCAATCAGACCCGGAAATGACATCTGGCTAACCTGTGCCAGGACATCCTTCTAGATTGCCAAGAGAAAGTCACCACATCCTGCCTCCTGGCTCAGGCAAGTGACCTCAAATACATGGTCTACAAATGTGTGGAGGTTCTGTTCCTGCACAGGAGATTTTACCTTCCTTCCTTCCTTCCTTCCTTCCTTGCTTCCTTCCTTCCTTCCTTCCTTCCTTCCTTCCTTCCTTCCTTCCTTCCTTCCTTCCTTCCTTCCTTCCTTCCTTCCTTCCTTCCTTCCTTCCTTCCTCCTTCCTTCCTTCCTTCCTTCCTTCCTTCCTTCCCTTCCTCCTTCCTCCTCCCCCCCCTTCTCTTTCTTTTCTCTCTCTTGAGTGTCTGTGCACAGGCCCCAGATGAAACCTAGAGTGAAGGGCTCCCAGCAGAACAAGTACCCAAGGGGCAAGTGTCCTCCTACTCTATGCCATACCCTGGGCCTTCATGGCTTCTTTCTGAATAGACAAAAATGTATCTATTTTATGCTTTTTTTTTGGGGGGGGGGGTCACACCCGGCAATGCTCAGGGGTTTCTCCCGGCTCTGCATTCAGGAATTACTCCTGGCGGTGCTCGGGGACCATATGGGATGCCAGGGATCGAACCTGGGCGGCATGGGTCAGCCGCGTGCAAGGCAAACGTCCTACCTGCTGGGCTATCGCCTCCCGCCCCGTATTTTAACAGTTGATTGTTGGGGTCCTGAAGAACAGTTCAATGATTCCGAACTCACCTGGAGCTATATGGTAGCTCCACAATTCCCGCAGCACTATAGCTGTGAGCGTGTATGTTCATGTGTGTGTGCGCGGGTGCAACACAACTATAGAAGCAAGACTGCAAGTACCATATTAAACTGCATGCAGCCCTCTGAAAGCACCTTGAACCAGTGGAATGCACAGCAAGCCCCACTGCCAACAGGTGCAGCATCACAACCTGCTGTGTGTGTGACCCCAGTCACTACAACAACATCAACAAAAAGGAGGGACACTAGTAACATTAAAATATATATGTTTACTTCTTTTGGTTGGAGGCCAAACCCAGAGATGTACTGAGGCTACCTACTCCCAGCAGGCTCAGGGGACCACGCAGTGCTGGGATGACAGGGGCTGCTGCATGTAGAGCACATGCGCAGCCCACGGAGCTCAGTCCCCAGCATGGCCCAACAATATAGGAAATTGTAAGGCATGCACCAGGAGTGATCCCTGAGCACTGCCAGGCAGGGTTCCCAGTCCACCCAAAATTGTAAAATAGCTTCATAGCCCTATGAATACAGCACAGATTGTATCACAGTATGCCCTTGCTGACTGAAAAGTGTGGTTTCTGAATTATACCTCTATAAAGCTGTTAGGAAAAAAAAAGTAATCTTACAAATCTTTTGACACATGAGATGACCCATGTTTCAGAATATGGCTGTGTCCAGGCTCGGTCACTGTCCCTGATACCTGAACTACTGCCTCAAATCCACGGTCTGTGCTCCTGGAGGCTGTACTCTGTTTCCCCATTACCAACTGGCTTGTCAAGAAGGCGGGGAAAATTTCCCAGAGGCTCCAGGCAGACGGAGGAGGGAGCTGTGGAGGGTTCCTTTGCACCCACCCAGACTCAGGCCCCATGAGCTCTCAGCTTTTGCCTTTGCTAGCAAAAGGAGGCTTTGCCTTCCTGAGAGGCCATGAAGACCTTCCAAAAGATACACTTTATCCAATCTCAGGGTTCCGGCCAAAGCTTTGGAACAGTCTCCCTGGAGGTCAGTGCCCCTTGGGGAGTTGCTTCTCCTTGTGGCAAGGTCTGAGAGGCTCAGCCCCTGGGCTGTGAACCTCTGGGCAATTGGGAACTTAGCCCAAGGCTCCACATTCCCTAGCATTTACCTGAGGGAGTCACTGAACCAAGAGCTAAAGATCTAATAGGGATTATTTCCCAGTCCAGTGGTTCTCCAAGAGTGTTCCCAGACATGCAGCATATGTATCGCCTGGCAATTTACCAAGATTATAGATTCTCAGATTCCTCCAGAAACTGCAGGGATGGGACCCCACAATCTATGTTTCAACCATGCTTCACTGGAGTCTGTTGGACATTAAGTTGAAGATTCTATAAGTCTACAGTCCACAGGGACAAGAGTTGGAGAGTCACTTGCCTTGCTGGAGCTGCATCCTCGACTCCAAACTGGAGCTGCATGGGGTCTGGAAGGTTACCAGGAACATTTCACTGAGTGTATCACTGTATCACTGTCTTCCTGTTCATCGTCGATTTGCTTGAGCGGGCACCAGTAACATCTCCATATGACCTGTCTCATGCAAGTAGAGCCCAAGGGTACCTGCTTGCTCCAGGAACATAAAGAACCTCAAACCATTCCATCAGATCATGGGAATGAGGTCTATAATTGCTACTGGTATCTGGCATATCAAATACGACACGGGTAGCTTGCCAGTGCGCCGTGTGGGTAGCATACTCTTGTAGTCATCTCAAAACCCAGCATTTATTGATGAACCACGCGGCCACTTGCAACCGCGCGAGCCGGCTGTGATAGGCTGGTCTGCTGGGTGGAGTTCTGACGAGGGGGAAGTCCGGATGTGGAAAATGGAGGTCCTCATGGAGTGGGGATCGCCTGGCTTGTTGTGAGTCTCTGCTGGGGTGGCGGGCCAGGGCTAGAACCTGCCATCCCTCCCGGCACCTCATGAGCAGCTGGGCACAGTGAGAGCCAGTAGCAGCTCTGCCCCCCTGTCCGTCTCTGGATCAGCATACCTGGGCCGGATTAAAAAGACGGCAACAGGGTGGATCTCGATGAGCCGGGCTGTGATAGGCTGGTCTGCTGGGTGGAATTCTGATGAGGGGGAAGTCTGGATGTGGAAAATGGAGGTCCCCATGGGAGTGGGGGGGTGGTCTGACTTGTTGTGAGTCTCTGCTGGGCTGGATTAAAAAAGACTGCAGCAGGGTGGATCTCGATGAGCCGGGCTGTGATAGGCTGGTCTGCTGGGTGGAGATCTCTGAGTGAACTCTCTGAGTTCACTGAGTGAGCAGATGAATAAACGAATGGCTCAACTCCATTCGGCACAGACCACCTCCTCCCAGACAAATGAAAGCTCTTCAACTGATAGCAGAGAAGGGTGTGGTATACCTGACCACTCCTTTAAGCTTCTGGCTGACTTTGTAGGGTCTCTGAATTATTGAGCAGGACTTGCAGTGCATTTCTCTTAGAGAGGAGGACTTGGCTTTTGGACAATTGTTTTCCTGCTCTCCAGAAACAAAGGCACTTTCCATTTGATTTCAGATTTAAGCTCTTCCCTTGCATTGTTCCAGCCTCAGAGGAAATAGAGGATACAGCTGGAAGGATATTGTGCATTTCTTAGTTAAAAGGTACCCAAATTAGTATAGATCTAGTTCCCAGAGGAACTGAGAAATAGAGGGCAAGCATTTCTTCCAAATCCTGGGTGTGGGCACCCAGAAATTGCCTCCAATTCACAATGGATGGTGGTCAAAGGTGGGGTGGAGTTGGAGTGTCCCTCATCTGGCTGAACGATAGACCTACTTCCCCATTCTCTGGTGCTATCACCTCCTCTATTGCCCTGGAACCAAGATTTCTTAGTGCTCACACTTTAGATGGTCCAGTTCAGGTCCATTTCTCCTGTAACTACACTCAGGTACTTCACTTGGCCTCAGAGAGGCCAGCACACTGCTGATGGCACTCTGGCCCCAACCCTTCATGGTCACCACAATCAGCAGGCATAACCCAGCCACCTCTGAGACCCACAGGATTTCCCAGACCTCCTGTTCCTTCCTCTGTCTCTGTTTTAAAGAGCAGAGTCTTAGCATCAGTGGGATGGAACCTCCAGCTTGTAGAACTAACTGTTCTCACTGGAGCTTCAGGTTCATACTGAAAACCATCTCCCCAGACCTGCTCAGTGGGGACTTGGGCTATGCCTGGTGTTGGGATTCCCTGAATTTGCTTTACCAAATGCATGAAGAACTGGAAGGACTGATAGCCACGACAGTGGCTCAGGATGGAATTGTCCAGAGGGGAGGGAAGGAGGGAGGACACAACTCCTGGGCAAGTGGAGTTTTCACTCAGGAGAGGGGGAGAGATAGCACAGTGGGAGGCGGGAGGGGCTGAGAACTTCACAGAACAAGAGCATGGCTTAGTTTGAAAGAGGAAGAACCACAAGAGATGGGCCACAGGAGAAGCAGCCAGTGATGGGCTAACGGCAGGGGCACTTCCCCACAATTCTGTGCAAACCAGAGGGGTATGGAAGGGGAGAGAAAAGAAGGGACCCTAATAAGGGACAGGGACTCTCAGATGAGTTTTCATTTGTCCTCACCCTTGTGGACATGGAAGAATGTGTGACCTCTTTGATGGTTGTAGGTGCCTGGACACAGGTCAGCCTCGTGCCCCACACAGTGTGAGCACACACCAGGTGACAGGTGACAGGTGCATGACATGTGATCCCCAGAGCTACTGATTTTTCCTTCTCCCCCTTCTTTTTCATAGTCCTCTCATTCTACTTCTTTTTATTTTTCTGTAATATTATTTATTGGGGGCTCCCAAGCAACGCTCAGGGAGCCCCGGGCCACTCCTGGTGATGTTAGGCCAATCAGCTCTGCTGGTTCGATCCTTGGAACTGGTAATGCCAGGTTGCTTGGGCCCAGGGCACAGGGGACTGCCAGGGTGATTCCTGCAAGGCAAGAACCACAATGGCTACACCTGGTGGTGTTCAGGGAACCTTGTTGTGGTGGGGAATCGATCTTGGGGCCTCATACATATGAGGCCGGGCCGCTACTTAACCCCTGAGATATCTTCCCAGCATCTCCATTGCTGTTTGAAAGAACTACTTGAGGCACGGTTTACACACAGTGGAGTGCATTCTTCTTAGTGCACAGTTCCTTATTTTCACAGACATATTAGTCAGGCAACCCATCATAAGGCAAGTGATAGAACACCCCTTCACCTCTGAAGTTTCCCTGGACCCCCAGCAAGCCAATGTCCCTTCTCCCACCACAATCTCACAGGAAAGAATTTGTTGGTAGGTGGCTTCTTTTCTTAGATGTTTTAGATAAGCATCTGTGTTTTCGAGAGTGTGGGCAGTTTATTCTTTTGGGGGGTTGGTGCCTGGAGGGTTCCCACCCTGAAGTGCTGTGTGCTGGCTGCAGTTGCGCACCTGGTATATCGGTTCACACCAGATAGTGCTCAAAAGTAATGCTTTGGTGATGGAAAGTACAACCAAAACCTGCACCAGAGGGTTTTCCCAGTAGCCTGAGGCGAGTTAGAAACATGTTTTCAAAGGATTCTCAGACTATCACTGTCACTGTGGAAAACGACTTAAGGTACATCAGTTGACTCATGCAGCTGCAAGAAGGGGGTGGAGAGGTGGCTCAGGCAGCCTCTGTGGTCTGACACCCCATCAGGCATCAGGGGCCCACGTCTGTGTCCTGCCCACCTTCACCCGCATTTCCCCCATCTCCACCATATATGTCAGGCTCAGCGGCATGATATTATAAATGCTGTATGCAGGGGCACAAGGTTTTCAGGGCCAGAGCTAGCCTTGTCCAAGGGCCATGGGTCCGTATGGTGCTAATGCAGAAAGTTCTTATGTATTGGTTGTACCTGGCCTCAGACTTGCTTTCTGTGGAAAAATAGCCGGGTAAGAGGTTGGCAAAATCTCTTCCAAACTAACCAAAGAATCTGAAGGTCACATTCCCCTTAGGGGGTGACACCTAAGGAAAACGAGGGCGAACTGTTAGAGGCAAAAGAGAGCTATTATAAAGATGATGCCAAACAGAACTCTGGGCCAAGGATGGTGATAAAAGGTACCTTAGCGTTGGAGAGATAGTACAAGAATAAGTCACTTGCCTTCCCCATAGCAGACTCTGGTTTGATCCCTGGTGTCACATTTGTTTCCCTGAGCACCACCAGCTGTGGTCCCCAAGCAAACAGAAAAGTGCCTGCTTACAACCATAAAGCTGTGAGTTCAATTCTCAGGACCACTTGTGCAATTGTGGTCCTGGCAGCTCTGTTGGCTTGGTATTAAAATGTTGACTTGGGGGCAGGAGAGATGGTACAGTAGGGCAGGTGCTTGCTCTGCACTCAGCTGGTTTGATTTCCTATTCCACATCTGGTCCCTCAGCTGCCTCCAGGAGTAATCCCTGAGCTGCGAGGTCCCACATGCCCCTCCCAGCACAATAGGGTGCCCAGGTCTAAGCACAGGGCCAAGGGTGGAGCTAGCGTCACAGCAAAACGGTGGGACCTCGCAGCTCAGGGATCACTCCTGGAGGCAGCTGAGGGACCAGATGTGGTACTGGAAATCAAACCAGCTGAGTGCAGAGCAAGTACCTGCCCTAGTGTACCATCTCTCCTGCCCCCAAGTCAACATTTTAATACCAAGCACACTGGATACTTCAATAAGCCAAGGGAATATTGAACAACTTCTAAAATGTCCAAATAAAGGAAAAAGTGTTTCTGAAAAAATGGTTTACTGTCAATGGAATGTATATACTTGGTTCTTACAAAACATTCTTAATTGCAAAAACTAAAAAGTCTTATGCAATAGGAGACCTGCTATTATTAAAATGTCAGAAATAGTCACGAGGGAAAGTATGGGAATGAGATGCATGAAATTCCTGTACTGACTTATGCTGGCATTGGTCAACTCAGATGGTCTGACTTTAATTAGCAAGCACAGTCCACAGTGGTGCTGTGGAAACTCTGTTATGATTATTTGTAATTGACTTTGGTCGTGGCATCAGCAGAGACAACTGGGTCGTGTGCCAAGGCTTAGAACTATTCTCTAGGGGTGACTGGACTGAAAGCTCGCAGAGTGCAGAGTAAAAGAGGATCCTCTCACTCTCCCCGCTCTGTTTGTCCCAGATGAGAAATCTGATTATCATCTTTTAGATGGCAGAGAGTCATGGAAGATAGAAAACAAACCTTGGGAGACCCTACTGGCAGTACATCACCAGCTGTGTCCCAGGATGACCACGACAGCAGCTCCCACTGCACCTGCTCCCT
>JAJIBD010004452.1:0-5000 GCA_021461705.1 Cryptotis parvus | reverse complement strand
GATCAATGCAGTGGATCAATGCAGATGGATGATAGATAGATAGATAGATAGATAGATAGATAGATAGATAGATAGATAGATAGATAGATAGATAGATAGATAGATAGATAGATAGATAGATAGATAGATAGATAGATAGATAGATAGATAGATAGATAGATAGATAGATAGATATTTGTCTTTTGGGGTCACACCCAGCAATACTCAGGGGTTACTCCAGGGGCGGAGCGATAGCCCAGTGGGTAGGGCGTTTGCCTTGCACGCAGCCGGCCCATGCCGGCCCAGGTTCGATCCCCGACATCCCATATGGTCCCCGAGCACCGCCAGGTAGATTCCCTGAGTGCAGAGCCCGGCGAAACCCCTGAGCATTGCTGGGTGTGACCCAAAAAGCAAAAAAAAAAAATACTCAGGGGTTACTCCTGGCTCTGCACTCAGAAATTATTCATGGCTATTGTTGGAGGCTGTATGGGATGTCAGGGATTGAACCCTGGTCGGCCGTGTACAAGGCAAATAAATACCCTACCCTCTGTACTATCACACTGGTCCCTCCAAAAACTAATTTTTTTGACAAAAGAAATTTGTTCACTTTAAATGTTTCTAAACATCAATGGATGCATGGATAAACAACATGTGGTATACTGTAAACATGAAAGGGAAATGACTCAACCAAGTATCGTAATTCTGATATGAGCTATGATACGCATGGGCCGAGGGGCATTATGCTAAATGAAGCAAACCAGACATCAAAGGGCGAAATTGTACAGTTTCACTGATACGAGTTCTCCAGCACTCCAGCCCTTGCAGCTGCTTCCTGGCCGGCCCCTTCTCAGACCTCACGCAGCACCGTCAAACTTACAGAGACAGAAAGAGGAATGGTTTCTGGAGGCAGGGGGCTGTTAGGTCACTGCAGGCATTTCAGGGGTGCATTGCCGGGGTCTCCCTCCGTCAGTCACCTTGTTCTAGGTTCCTATTCCCTTGGAACACCCCTGTCCTGCACTGCAGCTGCTGTCATTTCTGCAGGACATTTCTGCTGGCCCTCCTGGCCATGGGTTTCTACCTTCAGCGTCAGAACTCTGCAGCACTCTAGCCTTTTCAGCTGCTTCCTGGGCAGCCCTCTCAGACCTCACGGGTCTGGGACAGGAGACATCATAGCCTCTTTTCTCTAAACCTTTCCTTCCTCTTCCTTCCTGTACTTCTGCCCCTCTCCTTAGAGCTGTCTAGAAATTCATATTTATTCCCATCTTCCTGGGGAAAGTATAGCCTGATACACTCTGCCATGAAGCTAAGTGAGTTTTCACTCTTCACACCCCGGACACCATCCAAAGGTTCTCCAAACTACAGCCATGGCAGAAGTGAATCCAGAAGCTGCTCACAGTGCTGGGAGAGCAGATGGCAGAGCTGCCAGGATCACCCTTAGCACAGGTGGCAACCCTGTGGATTTGAACTGGCTGGTGTAGGAACAATCATATGCTTTCAAGGCATGTGTTCTAAGGTGCAGGGCAACCCCTCCAGGCCCAAATTGGTTCTTGTTTTAAGAAGCAAACTTTTGGTGCTGGAGACATAGAAAAATGGGTAGTATATTTGTCTTGCACGTGGGGTCCAATCCCTGCACCCTATATAGTCCCCAGAGCACCAACAGGAACAATTCCTGAGTGCAGAGCCAGGAATAACCCCTGAACATTGCCAGGTGTGACATCTCCTTCCCAAAAAAGTGGGGGAAAGAAGAAGCAAATTTTTTCATTACACATGTTAGAAAATAAGAGAACAGCAAAATGTAGAAAGCAAACAGGAAACTGTGACATGGTGCCCAAGGAAAACCCATTTGTATTCTAACTGTGAGAACCTCCTCAAAGGAGCAAGATTAAGCATTTCTCTTTAGGGAATAATGCAGCTTCCCAGATGTAGAACAGGTCTTTGGGACCCAGACCACAATGTTTGGGGCAGCGGAGGAGCAGAAGCAGCAGCCTGCAGGCAGGTGAGATGCAGGTTGCTCCTGCAGGGTGTTGATTCATCATCCCCCGCCCCCATAGGCTGGAGGAACTGGGAAGAAGCTCATCTGCATGGTGAAGTTTCTTGAAAGAAAATGTCCTGATTTTAAGTTTCATCAAGAGGTCATTTGATTCTCTGAGTTATACTTAGGTTTCTGTCTTCTGACATTGTGTCAACTCTCACATTACTTTTAGGAGTGTCTCTGTGTGCAAAGAGGTGACCCTGAATTCCACTCTGAGAGGGAAGGATTCTGGGCTGCAGACCCTGGGCTGCCACCCCAAATACTGCGGGCTGCACAGGTTAAAGAACAGAAGGGATTTCTACACATTCTATTTATTCCTAGAGACTGTGTGTATTCTTAAGGACAGAAAAGTCCAAGAATGGGGGCTGGAGGCGACAGTAGTGGGTAGGGTGTTTGCCTTGCATGCAGGTGGCCCAGATTTGATCCCCAGCATCCCAAATAGTCCCTGAGCACCACCAGGAGTAACTCCTGAGTGCAGAGCCAGGAATAACTCCAGAGTATCCCCAGATGTGACCCAAAAAGATAAAAGACAAAAGTCCAAGATTGAGTGGGAGCAAGGTAGATTTCCTTCTGGGACAGTTCTCTGGGCTTCTAGCAGCCCCCTGCCCACTGGGGCTCTGGTTTATGCAGGGCAAGAATGAGCTCTGTTCCAGCGGGTAGGGCATTTGCTTTGCATGTGGCCGGCCCATGCCGTCCGGGTTCAATCCCGGCATCCCATATGGTCCCCTGAGCACAGCCAGGAGTGGTTCCTGAGTGCAGAGCCAGGAGAAACCCCTGAGCATTGCCGGTGTGACCCAAAAAAGAAAAAAAAAAAGAATGAGCTCTGTTGATTCTCTTCACTTGAACCCCCACGCCTCCCAAAATTCCAAATACCAATTCAGTGGGGAGGGGGTTAGGTCACCGCGATATGAACTGGAGGGGCCACTATTCCATTCATAGTCAGATAAGCCTCCCCAGTTTCTAATCATTGG
Organism: Cryptotis parvus; assembly: GCA_021461705.1. Taxonomy (NCBI): domain Eukaryota; kingdom Metazoa; phylum Chordata; class Mammalia; order Eulipotyphla; family Soricidae; genus Cryptotis; species Cryptotis parvus. The sequence goes on along the minus strand of JAJIBD010004452.1, from coordinate 2,018 downwards.
GCAGTCTCCCCAGTTTCCAATCATTGAAGTGAAAGACCACCTTTTAACTCTGAAACTTTGGGGCTGGAGAAATCGTTACAGCAGGTAAAGTGTTTGCCTTGTATGCAACCAACCCCAGTTCAATCCCCCAATACCACATATGGTCACTCAAGTTTCACCAGGAATGATTCTTGAGCACAGAGTCAGGAGCACCAGCGGTTTGGCCCATGAAACAAACAAAAGGAAGAAACTTCTCGGGGCTGGAGTGATAGTACAGAGGGTAGGGCATTTGCCTTGCACACGGCCAACTCAAGTTCAATCCCCAGCATCCCATATGGTCCCCTGAGCACCGCCAGGAGTAATTCCTGAATGCATAACCAGGAGCATCACCAGTTGTGACGCCTCCCTCCCCCAAAAAAAAAGAAACTCCTCTCATCTTCTGTCACAAACAGGGGATAGGGTATGGTGCACAGCAGCACATTTCTTGTGTGTGCAGAAGCCCTGGGCTAAACCTGCATACCCGGCCAGCATAGCAGAATGTGCACTCAAATGAGGCAGGAACAGAGAATTCCTAAAAGGCTCCAAAATTTCGTAAATTTTTTCAAAATAGTCTTTCTCTGGAGAAAAAAAATCCATGCTAAATACAGGAAGAAGATAACAGTTTCTGTGGTGATCTAAAAATATCACAGAATGTTGCATATTAAAAGCATTAAAAATACACAACTACTTTATTTCCACCCTTTTATAACTCTATTTATAGACTATGACTCATAAGAATACTTTATCACTAGAAAAGTATAAAATCAAATTTCACTCTGGCACATTTATGATTACTATTAATGAAATATGTAGTGTTGAAACGGAATGCAATTATTTTTTTTCCTTGGTCTTTTTCTCTTTCCTTTGTTGCCATAATTTTACTGCTTATCTAATTATTGAGCAGGAGCAAATAATGAGAGTTAACACTGATAGCCTTGGATTTACTTATTGACAACCTTAAGCTTAACATGTATTTGACCCTCAAGAAAAATTTAAAGGGAAATGCAAAGGGCTGGAGAGATAATTTAGCAGATAGGGAACTTGCCTTGTATGTAGCTCACCCTTGTTCAATCCCTGGCTTCCCATATGGTCCTCCGAGTACTACCAGGAGTAATCTCTGAGTGAAGAATGAGGAGTAACCCCTGAGCATTGCCAGTTATGACCCCCAAACAAAGGGAAAAGCAAATTGCTATTAGTGGACGTATCCGCTCACTTGGGGATGAAAACATGCATTTTCTAAATCCAGCTGATATTTAAATATATCAAAACAGGGCTGAAGAACAGTTTAGCATATGAAACTCTTGCTTTGCATGTAGCTGACCCCAGCTTGATCCCTGTCACTACAGACTGTCTCTGAGCACTGCCACGTGTGGCCCAACCTCTCATCCACCCTAAAAAACCCCTCAAATACATCAAAGCAATTGATAATGCCCCTCCTTTGAACAGAGGCGTTCTTCAAAGGCTAGTTCACTCATTCCTTGGGGCAAGGACGAAGTATGATAGAGGCAGCATATTGTCTGGCTGCTCCAGCCATAACATGTGGCCAATGCTTGTATTGCAAAAATCTCAACCAGTTCCCTTTTTTTGGCAGTGGAGTGGGGTGGGGAGGTCTCATCTGGGACACTGAGGATCATCTGTGTCTGTGCCCCCCATTCCTGAAGATAAACATGTTGCAGTACACTGCTGCCCAAAGCCTCCTTAACCTGGAGTTGCCTCCTACAGGCCACTTTGTAGATGAGGCAGGACAATTTGAATGTGGAAGTTTATCTTACCATGTATTCTATGCTGGCTGGTATAAATATTTTCTCTTATGCTGCCACAATAACCTGGGACTAGCCAGATCTTACCAGAATATTCACCTGGCCACATTGGATCTCTAAATAATTAGATCAGAGAGAAATGCATTTGTCTCTAAGTAAGCAAGCATGGCTCTCAATAAATCTAAAGTTAATATATACAACAACTATGAAGTAAAGATGAGACTCTTGTGAAGGCTTGGA